>ML682088.1:2450746-2660074 GCA_007922195.1 Podocnemis expansa
TTTCTTTCTTTCTTTCTTTCTTTCTTTCTTTCTTTCTTTCTTTCTTTTTTGCTAAAAGGACAAAGTTG
The DNA here is from genome assembly GCA_007922195.1 of Podocnemis expansa. Taxonomy (NCBI): domain Eukaryota; kingdom Metazoa; phylum Chordata; order Testudines; family Podocnemididae; genus Podocnemis; species Podocnemis expansa. The sequence goes on from ML682088.1 coordinate 2,450,815, forward strand.
AGGATCTTCATTTTGCACTTAACATGCGACCAGCTGCTGTTGAGCCATTTTCTGTTGTACAGGCCCATACTTCCCACACCTCTGTCATCTACAGAGCAAAGCACTTGCCATCTAAATACAAATTTCCCCCTGCAGTTACGCAGAAGCCTGTCATGCCAGGTTACAGAAAGACTTGACTTCTCACTGCGTGGCATCTGTTAATCTTAATGATGAGAAAGTGGTCAGAGACAGAGGGATCTCAAAGAATTGCAAAAACATCTGATAAAACAGGGCATTAAACTTTCCAGATAGATCACCATAAAGCTTCTTTCCCAACCCATGCCCCCACAAAACACCCTTCCCACCAAAATTAATATCTGGTGGTCATGGTCTTTCAAAGTTGAGGACACAACTTCCCATCTTTTAACAGACATGCATGCTGCATTCAGTCAAAAACAGCAATAATCACTTCAGTGCTATGGGACTGATGGTCAGAAAATTGCACCTGAGAGATGAGGCCTCACTTTAGCAACATGGTTTCTTCAATAGTTGGGTATCCGCACCTTCGTTTAACTACCAGGCGGATGATTATTCTGCATGTGTAAAGAGAAAAGTGCTGCATGCAGTGGGTCTTTTTTTGCAGGGGTAGGGTGAATCATTAGGGCTGGGGGTGGCTTGGGGAGTCTGAATATTGCTTACCCATTTATAGCTGATGACAAAAAAGAGCCTAAATAATTATGGAGTACAGGGACTAACCTCATGTAGCATAGGCATGAATTTCTGGCAAGTTTGACAAAAAAGCTCTTACCCCTTTGCACTAAATGTGCTGAAATGTCTTTGTAGGCCTGAAGGTGCACCTGACTGCCTGTTCTTACCAATAAATGTCTTTTTCTTTTTTACATTTTCTTTTCTACTGTATTTCTTTTGGTGAATGGCTTGAGCTCCAAATGAATGTTGCCTCCAGTGGGAGAGGACTGGAAACGAGCTGATGGCCAGTTTATTGTCTTTCCAAAGGGAAGAAAGAGGCCTTAGTTCAATAGCATGGTTTAGTTAGAGTTGTCTGTGCTAGGGTTTCTGAAACATCGGCACTTGGTAGGATCTCAGTCAGAAATCTGTGCAGTATGCTGAACAGAGAATACAAATAAAAGGCTTTGTAGTCACCTTCCTTAATGGAATTGGTGGAATGATGAATTCCACAATAAAAGGCCAAATTTATTGGTGATGTACCTCGCTGAAGTCAACACACTTGGTTCTCTTAACAAACAAGGAGTCCTGTGGCACTTTTAAAGACTAACAAATTTATTTATCGCATGAGCTTTTGTGGGAGAAAATCCCACTTTGTCAGATGAAAGCTTGTGTGATACATAAATTTGTTAGTCTTTAAGGCTATGTCTACACTTAGAAGGTTAGTTTAAATTAACTGGATTCGAACTAATCAATGTGAACTAATAATTATTAGTTCAAATTAAGTTAATTTGAATTAACACACCCACACTAGAAACCCTAATTTGAACTAGCATGTCCATGCACAGGACTTGCAAGTTCAAATCAGGTGGGGGGGGCGCTATTGCATAGAGAAAAATCAAGCTGTGATTAATTCGAACTAACAGTTAGTTCGAACTAATGAGTTCAAACTTAAGGGATGTTTTATAGATTCAAACTAGGCTTTCCTTAGTTCGATCTAAGGGAACTCCTTAGATCAAACTAATGAAAGCAAGTGTGAAGATGCACTAATTTGGTTTGAATTAAGCCTCCTTAATTTGAACTAAATTATAAGTGTAGACATACCCTAAAAGTGCCACAGGACTCCTTGTTTTTTTTTTTGCTGAACTAGACTAACATGGCTACCCCTTTGGAAATTGATTCTCTTAGCACTTCAACCAGTTTGACATTGGAACTCTGTTTACATAATTGACATACTCCTGGTTCTTCTGGGTGAAAATGAGGGCATTAAGCTCATTGATGTCAATAAAGTTACGCTAATGATGAATATGATCCAAGGCAATTGACTTCCTGTTACAAATGCTGCATACGTGCGTGGGGTTAACCTTACTGTCATAAGTGAAGATATCCTACCAGCATTTGTTTGTCTACGTTTGAGATGGTAGGTGAGATTGCCAGTTGTGTAAGGGCAGGGGTGGACAAAATTGGCTCACAGCTAGGAGTCAGCAATCTTACTTTTGGTATCCAGAGAGCACTTCTCCATTAAATTTCTCCAGTGGAGGTGGGCAGCAGGATACTAAAACTCATTGCCGTGGTGACCAGAAACACAGATTTGTTAAGGCCTGGGGTAGAGAGACGCACACTAGCTCCACTCAAACAGTGGGATAAAAATAGAAGTGTAGTGAGGGTAACAAAAAAAATAGCTTGGGCTCACTGTTTTCAGGACAGAGTCCTTAGTGCCCAATCCAGTAGTCCTTTTCAAACAATGGGACTGTTGGTTTCAATAACTTAGTCCAAGTAGAGATTACAAGGCACAAGCTTTTTTTGCAGCTTAGCTATATGTAAGTCATCAGAGACTGCACTGAATGGATAAATCAGCCAGTGACAAGTTTCATTCTCCTCTAAAAGACAATTGTTTTATTTAAACAACTATGCAGGGCATTTGTTTCTGTTATAATATAGTTGAAGCACAAATGATATAAAAGGCGTAATTAACATTTTAAAGACAAACACAAGGAATTAAAGGCCATTTTCACCAAGTAATGCCTGCCTTTAGAAAACCGAAGACTCTCTTTTTGGTTATCTTTGCATGGTAATAAAACTAAAATAAACATATCTGGGGGTGGGAGAAGAAAAATTCATATCTTAATTTATCAACGAAAGCTTGAAAAGGTTATTAAAAACGTGCATTATGTATTTTTTTTCTTTCTTTCTTTGACTTTAAATTGATTACCTGTACTTAGATGGGTGACATTCAAGGTTAATTTCACATATAAGACAGAAAAGGAACACATTATAGTTTCAAAGTGCTTTCTCTTTCTGGGCCTGATCCTTTATTTCATTTGCCCTCAATACTTCACTTAACACTGACGTAAATTTTGGCTGCATACTTATTATAGTATCAGGTCCAAAGTGTGATTTACTTTTCTTGTTAGCGGGTTTCCTGATCACAGAGCCCAGCAGAAGTGACAGATTGTCTGCAGCAGTTGCACAACATTGTTGTAAAGAATGGAAACTAAAACAAACATCCTTTTTAAACTGCTTTAACCTAGGAACTTTATTTTTTATTTTTGTTGGAGTTTTGTCAGGCCAGGTGTAGCACATATAGTTTTGCTCTGTCCTAAAATATTACTTCAGATTCATCAAATGTGTCAATGCCTGTATCTGCATCAGGAAACTTCAGGGCATTCTAACTTTTTTTTTAAGCATAGGTGAATTGTGCACCACTAAGGCCAGCAATTTATATTCTCAGTGAATACTACACCATCATGTTTTTTAAAGGAATGAAATGAAGCTGGGGTCTTCACTGAAATTTGTCTGAAAATATCCTATTTGTGTCTGTATAGCTCTGTTCATTTCATCTGTTCTTAAAGATTGGCCTCAAGGCTATAATCTCTACAGTAACTAAAGTGAATACATGTGGCATTAAATTCCTTTAAGTGTATTAGTCTTTGATTAATGTTGTTTCAATGACATTTCTATAACGTAATTTGGGATCAAATGTATATTTACTTTTGTACAGAAGTGAAAAGATATTTTTATGACTAAATTCAGAAAAAAAAAATCCCCCTTATAAGATAACCTACAGAAGTGATATATGTATTTCCTTTCCGTGATGTGTAAACTACTTTTTTCCCCCAGGACGTTGGTTTGAAACTGTAAAAAATAAATAAATAAAAACAGCTGTAGGCAGAACTCTATGCGGACTCTGAGACATACCTCTGATTTTAAAGATCAAGTATTACCAATGTTAAATTTAGAAATTGAATAGCATTCATATAAAGTGCACCATCAGGGCAACAAACCATTTAAGCTGACATTGCTCTATTTATTTCTGCAATTTGCAAATTGCTTACATTTTGAGTATGTACCTCATTGTTACTGTTTGTTTTACTTATGGTAGTTAAATAGTTTGATTTTTGTCAGTTCCAGGACATCTGATGTTATGAGTTTCTAACTTGATTTAAATGCATAGTTTTCTTCTATGCAGTTTGACTTGCTTCTGTCACTTGCTCGTCTGTTCATACTGGACATGAATTAAAGACAATTTTTAAGGATCTTACCCAGGAATATTTTGACTTGTTATTGTCTGGAGTCCAGTTTCTCTCCTGTCTCTATTAGACAGTTATGTCTGAAGCCAGTGGTTGATTAATTGATGTTCTTGCTGAAAGGTGTAACAACTAAGAAATTGTCAGTTGCCTTTTGGGAAAAGAAGTTCATTGAGAACGAGGTTGCAATAGATGTTGAAAGCCTTTTGACTTATAAGACAAACCTTTTGAAAGGTGATTAAATTCAACAGCTTGTTCCATAGCCTACTGACACCAATAGTGTTTAGATCTGGCTTTAAGCAGATAAAACCAACTGAAATTTTAGGGCTAAATTCTGCTGCCATTGAGGTTGACAGGAGTTCTGACACTGCTTTCAATGGAAGTTTGTTTGGATCGAACTGTATCTTTGTTGGTAACGATTTGCATAACGATCAGCTACACCCTTGCACTTGAATAATCTGTGTCTTTACTGTGTAAACGCTGGAAAGCTTTAACAATGATACATGTCATTGCAGTCTTGATTTTCGTAAGTAAAGATAACCTTTTCCCCACTGAAAATGCCATTTTTTCTTAGGAGCATTTCACACACATGTCTTCCAATGCAGAAATGGTTGATGTTTCTTTGGAGTGGATATGTGATGGAGTTGCGGGCATTTAATTTTGTTAGGTCAGCAGTCTTAAAGGTTGTTTCATTGCTTCTTTGTCAATGTGACATTTTATCCTAGTTATTATGTTATATATAAATAAGGAAATGAGATCAGACACTGAGTATCTGGTGTCCTGTTCATGCCAGAGAGCTTGTGTATCCAAAGTTGAGCTTTAAAGACAGACAATATCTGTAGACATTCTTATGCCTCGTGATAGTGAAATATCCAAATGATTGAATACTAATTGTATTTACGTTTGCCCTGACAATATAGAAGAAATAACATCAGTGGCCATATTTCTGCTATAATGCACTTTGCCTGAGTAGTTTTCTTGAAGTGGTATTTATGTTAATTCTTGGGAAAAATCTTGTATTAACATTTTTGCAAAGTCACTGTATTTGCTTACTGTCATTGAATCTTTGGTGTAAATTGACGAAAGTTTGATTGAACTAATGATTCACTTTTCAGTTAAAACCCTTACCGGGGCTTAATCTGCAAACCAACTCTGATTTACTATGGTATTTCAACAAGGTCCTTAAGCACATGCCAAATTTTTAAGTACATGAGCCGTCCCATTTATTTTTGCTGACTTCTGGTCATGTCTAAATCTTTCTTTGTCTTTGTGCAAAATACCAATTAAGACAGGGCTGGACAAAACTGGCTTACAGCTAGATGCCAGCAATTTTACTTTTTGTCACTGGAGGGCACTCCTCCGTTACATTTCTTCAGTGGAGCTGGGCAACAGGCTACTGAAACTGGTCGGAATGGTGACCAGAAACATATGTTTGTCAAGGCCTGTCTTAAGATCCAGCCTTTTCTGTCCATTCATGTACGTAAAATTCTTGTCTGGGTCCTGCATCTTACATCTTGATTTTGCATCCTCTTCCTCTCTGGCCTTGATAAACCCCATATTGTTACACTTATATCCATTCAAAATGTGGCAGCCAAGACCATTTTCCTGGATCCATGAGGCAGCTATGTCACTTCTTTCTTTCTTTCTTTCTTTCTTTCTTTCTTTCTTTGTCTGTCTGTCCCATATTCTCCACCATACCAAATTGTATTTACTTGCCTTTATGTCACACACTTTATAGCCTGTCTCCTGCTACCTGTCACCTCTTAGGTAGCAAGGCATCAGTACCTGCCTGCATTCTGCAGGAATGCCAAGTTTTGGTGCTCATCTGTAGAATATTCCAACAAACCTTCACACTTTCTCCCTGCTGCCACTTGTACATGGGAAGAGGTGGGGTTTTTTTCTTTCTTTTTTTTTTATTGTTAAATATCATACTTCCACCATACTGCCTACAAAAAGTTGACCATGACTGGGCAGCTGGTTTGCATTGACCACTGTTGACCATGTTGACCAATACTATCTTGTTTTTAATCTTGTGCTTATTGCAACTATCTGCTGTATTTACTTGTCTACACTGAATGTTTTTAATGGAAGGGCCTTAGTTATGCATATAATGTTTATACAGTGCCTTGCATTATGGACTTGGAACCAGTAGGTGTTGCTGTCATATAAATATTGTTAGTGCATTTCATTTATAAGTACCTGTGAACTGGGGCTTTTAATGGGAATTGTGTGCATGGAGGCAGGGCATTCAGGGTCTGGCTCAAACAGTGGTTCTTTTTAGAGAAATGGCCATCATGGGTTTCCAAGTGTTTTGTGTGTCAGTTCTTCTGCATCTTATTTGTTCATGATACGAGTAAAGTTGGTTTTATTAACTGCCAGGCCTGCTAACTGGCCTTCCATGCAGCATCACCAGTAACAGGAAACAGTACAGCACATTCTGTCTTCAGTTACGGTTGTGCAACCTCTTTTTCTTACACTGGTGATACTGAATTATCACAGGGGCCTACGGGAAAAAATGGTTCTGCAGTTTTAATTTAGCTAACAAACATATTCATGATGTACAAAGCAGAAGATCCTGCTCCTCCCATACGTGTACCGACTCCTCAGCTCTGTGAGAAGAAAATAGTCAAAATCTTACTTTTGTCCATAAAGTCAGCAGACTTTGAACAGAGACAAGGAGCAGATTCATTTAGGTGTATAAGTTATATTCATACCATAATAATTATAACATCCATTCATCAGTTCTGTATATAGATATGTATAATAAACATATCCACCACTACAATATCTGGGATAAAACATTTTATCAAATGTTAACCCTCACGTTCCAGGGCATAAACCTACCATTAGCTGTTTGCAGTCAGGAAGAAACTTTTCTCATAGAAATGTTGTTTACATTACTGTCCACTACGAGTTTTTATACCTTTCTCTAAAGCATCTGGTGCTAGCCACTGTGGGGAACAGGATTCTGTACAGAGTGGATTAATCTGGTATGGATAGGCACTACATGAATAATATTCTGTAAATAGCCACATTGAAAAGAATTCCTGCAGGGCGTGATCCAAAGTCTAAGTAAATGGTAATCTCTCCATTGGCTTAAGTGAGCTAGGATTTTGCTCCCTTCTCCACTGCTTAAAGAGAAGGGGATGAGTCTGGCCTTAAGCAAATTAAATTTTAATGCAAAAACGAAGACAAACAAATGGTAGTGAAGACCTATGACAATTGCCTTTTGTATCTAATGGGTTTAGTCTTTTCCAAAATGTTCCTTTTAAAGTATGTTTAGACAGGGGGTAATACAATGGTGCTTTAATCCTTCCAGCTTTTCTAACAGCTTTTTAATTCCAATAAAAAAACAATAGAAATTCCAGCTTTGATTCCAGTAGAAAGACAGTCATTGCAGTTGAATAGAAACCTTTTACAGCTAGCAAGATGAAAGTGAAGTATTAGGTGCTATATTTGGTGACCTCCTCTCACTAGGTGGGTATGCTGGGACATTAGTTTCTGAATTCTAGTGAAATCATGCATTTTCACAGAATAACATCACTACTGAGCCGCAGTCTCTCTGTGCACAGAGCTCCTATTGATTGCAGTGAGACAAAAGTGCATAGGAAGGGTTTCAAGCAGCACCAGAAGTAGGGCTAATGTAACAAGCACTACAATTTGTAGAGAAGCATTATCATTCGGCTTGGCTAGCAGCAGAAACTCTCTTTGTAATTCACTGAGAGTGAGTTCAGCTGCGTTTGGTTATACCGAGGGGCCTGCTGCTCAGCATATGGAGTATGTCTATATTACAGTCAGAGGTGGGACTGCAGTACACATAAGCATACCCATGCTTGCCTTGAGCTAGGAGGGTTGAATAACATTGGTAGTGTGCAGTTCTACATGCCCACCTGGAACCACAGATCTGTACTTGAGGACTGTCGAATGCTATTGTCGCTTCCTGGTGTTATTCCAGTTTGCTAGCTCGAAGCTAGCTTGCGTGTGTCCTTAATGTGCTGCAGTTGCACCTCTGATTTGATTGCAGGTGTATGCACCCACAGCTGCAAAATAAGTTGGGAACAACTCCACTGGAGGAATGCTAGTGTTAACCTGGTGTAAATGAGAGGAGAATCGGGGGGGTGCACGCCAAAAAATATGACTCAGTTCAGAACCTTGGAATGATACGAACGATCATAATAAACGACTTCTGATAGCTCAACAGTCCAAACTTTCCCTGATCTGATTGGAATTGGCAAGGGGAATCCAGTAGTTAAAGGTTTTCCCTTAAAAAGTAAATCATTTTATATCATTCATTCTGATAACCACCGAATGTTCAGTGAATAAAACATTACTGGGACACCTGTTACATTCCAAAGTCTTACTGTTAAGTGTTCATATGTAAAATCATAGGGCCTGCTTCTCTTTTTACACTGGTATTACTCACTTGAATTTAGTGGAGTTGTTTCTGATTTTTCTCTTTCTCTGCCAATTTAGGTGAGAACTTAATCAAACCCATATTTTGGTATAACTCAAATCTTTGTTTAATGAAATAAATAAGGAATTAATGAGGTAGAAGCACCAGTCCGATATAGGCAGTGCCCTCCAGAGAAAATCCTTGGAAGGGTTCTTCATGCTATTCCTTCAAGAATAATCAGAAGAAAACATAGACGAGACAATTCTCTTTCTTATTAGGAAACATCTGTAGTTGGTTAACTGATCCCAGACGAATTGGAATATAGCAATTGTTTGATTCTGTCATAATAGTAAAAATTGACACTAAGCTCTCATGATGGATCTCCAGTCCCTACCCAGTGCTGGACTCAATATGAGAACTGAGATCTGTGAAGCGATCCTAATGCTTGTTTTGTAAGTAGAAAGCTTAGAATGCAATAGATGTTTTATTCCATCTTCATCTTGATCAGTGCAGTATAACAACCTATGCAGAATACAGCTGGTGTTTTGCTTCAGTGTGTAGCGTTCATCTCCAAAGGAGCAAGTAAGAACTGATGAAGCAAATGCTCTAATCAATTTCCCTTGCAATTGTTTCCTTTCTTTCTTTCTTTCTTTCTTTCTTTCTTTCTTTCTTTCTTTCTTTCTTGTTTTGGCTAGTTGAGTGTTACTGCTTGCTTTATTTACTGAATATTAGTTGTCTTAATGGTTTTTAAGGAAAATAAACAATTTGAAAATGAATTTAGCTAAAATACCTAGGCTGTGTCCACATGTCTTTTTTATTTCGAAATAACACAGGTTATTTTGAAGTAAAAAAGATTTGGTCCACACGACATTTTCTTATTTCAAAATGATGGGATCCGTCATTTTGAAATAGGAAACATCTTTTCGAAATAGCTAAAACCACTTTGGTTTCGAAACGGTGATTATTTCGAAACAGTCGTTTCAAAATAAGGCCAGTTGGACATGTTGTTTCAGAACAAACGCGGTTCCGAAACAACATGTTTTGACCTTCCTCCCAGGGTGCTTAGCACCGTGGGAGCATGGGACACCCCCTCAGCACCCTGGCCAGGGTGCTGAGAGGAGACCTGCTGCAGGCTATGGGGGCTACCCCCAAGCCCCTGGGCAGGGAGCCAGGCGTTGGGCTCTCCCCCTGCCCAGGCTGCCCCCAACCCCGGCGGGGAGCCCCGCGGCAGGGTGCTGGGCACCCGGCTTTTACCTGCTGCTGGGGCTGTTCTGAAGCCACCAGCCCCGGCGGTGGGGAAAAGCTGAGTGCCCCGGCACCCCACCGCGGGGCTTGCCACCAGCCCGGGTGGCGGGGAGAGCTGGAGGCCATGGCTCCTTGCCGCCCCTAAGAGGTGCAGCCCCTCATAGACCACGGTGGGGTTAGCCCGCCGCAGCTGCGGCTCACCCCACCAGGGCTGCGGCCCCAGGGACCTGGGCGCAGGGTGAGCTGCCGCCGCTGCAGCCACCCTGTGCCCCTTGCAGCTCCCCTGACCTGGGCGGGGGAGCCTGAGGGTGCCGCAGCTCCCCAAGCCGCTTGCCCGCTTGGGGAGTCATAGCACACCCATGCTCCTGGCAAGCCCTCTCCCCGCCTCCGCCTTGGTTGGTGGCAGCATGGCCTGCAAGAGACCATGTTGCCACACCTCCCAGGGTGCCCCTCTCCTGAAGCAAACTAGCATGTCCACACATAGGACATGCTATTTTGCTTTCAGGGTTTCCCTTATTTCAAACTAATTTTTTTTTTAGTTCAAAATAAGTGGTTTCGAAATAAGGGTTTTATTTTGAAATAAGTCATTTTGGAATGACTTATTTCGAAATAAAACCTTGTGTATGGACATAGCCCTAGAGATGAATATGCTGCCCATTACAATGGTGCTTGCAGCTTCAGTTCTGTTATTTCTAGAGCCCTGCAATTCTGCAGATAGCCGCAGATATCCACCTTATATCCTCATCCGCAGATATAACACAGATATCTGCGGACCATTTCTTGTGGATGCAGATCGGATACGGATCCACATTTTTATCTGCAGAGAGCTAGAGCCCTGCAAATAAGCGGATATCTACATTATATCTGCATCAGTGGATACAACATGGATATCTGTGGACCATTTTTTGTGGATGCACTTCGAATACGGATCCACTTATCTGGACCCATGCGAGGCTCTAGTTATTTCTATCACAGGTCTTTCTTCATGGCTTTGAAAAACTGGATGAAAAATCTAACTTTCAATTGAAATGTGTTTTGTTTTGTTTACCAGGTTTCACTTAAATTGGTTGGCATTGGCACTTTCTGTTTGGGTGAGGCTAAAAAAGGATATTTGCTAGTTTTGGTAGTTTGTTGATGTGATGGTCTGATGAAGTGGGGTTTTCTCCCACGAAAGCTCATGCAATAAATATATGTTAGTTTTTAAGTGCCACAGGACTCCTTGTTTGTTTGTTTTACTGAACAATGCGCTGACTTTTGGTTTAAATGAAAGATGTTTTACTATTCATGGGTTTTTCATGTAAATTCTTCTGATTTTTAATTTTTATTCATTCATGACCTGGCTAAGATAGTACTATTGGCGTATATGTCATTGCACGTGCACACTAACTTCATAGCATCTCCAGAGCTCTTTTAAGGAGAATGTTGATCTGTTGCAGTATGGCTGTGCATCAAGGGGCTGTATGACTGCCAAAGTGTTATGATGCCAATGGAGTTGTTCTGCAGCCTTTGTGCTGTGAATGTGATTAAGGCATAAAAGCTTAACCTAGGTATTATTTTGGTGAGAGAATTCCAAGGAACATGAAGGTAATGCACCGAAGTGATACTAACAACAAGAGTCCTTTGGCATCTTAAAAACTAACAAATTCCTTTGGGCGTAAGCTTTCACGGACTCCAACCCACTTCGTGAGATGCAGGAGGTGGAAACTATAGGAGACAGGTGTATATACACATGCCAGGTTGGAGGATGGCAAGTGTTAAGAAAGTCAGTTTGGTTAAAGTGGATGAGGCTCATTCACACCAGTTGAAATTTTCAAGTGGCACTAATGATTTTGTAGGTGATTTTTTTTCCCCACTTGAATCTGCATTGAATTGGTTCCCCTGCATGGCATTAGGAAGCATTTCCATCATCCTTTGGATGAGATATATACAATAAAGCAAGGGCCTGTCTACTTGTGATCATTAGAGATTCCAGGGCATTTTTTGGTGCCCTGGCAAAACTGGAGTTTTGGTTACTTTGAATTTCTCCTGAAGCTTAATTTGGTATACTGTCCTTTTTTTCATTTTCTGTTCTAAATGATGTGGTGGCATTAAAAAACTACTATTTCACCTCTAAAGGAGCTGCATTTGAGTAGCAGATGAAGCGTGCATGTCAGTGTATTAAATGAATAAAGTGTATTGGGAAATGTCAGAATGAAAGATGCTGTATTAATCTGAGTTATGTGTATGGGAGGAAATTCAAAAGCAATCTGAAACTCTATGGTATGGAGCATGTTCAATTATTAATTAAGAATAGCTGATGAAAGCTGGCTAATGTGGTATAGTACACAAGGACTATTCCTAATGCATATTTAAAGCATATGCTCCGTTGACATGAATATTTGTTTCTGTGTCTGCATGTCTCTGTTTGAATCCATTTGATAGTGCTTTAAAGTTTGTGTTGAAATGCACCAAGCCACAGTGCACTTCACTGCAGCCTCAAAACTGATCAATACATCCACAACAATGCTGCTCTATGGGCCGAGCTAACGATGTCTTCTGGAAAATAGGCACTGGACCATGGGGGAGTGTCTTCAAATGTTTGGTGACTCTCTACAGTGATACTATTAAGCGTCTTCTGTTATCCCCCGTGAACTGGGTACAAGTATGGGTTTTTAAACTCTAGGATCCAATTCCTTACTGTCTTGCACCTTACATATTTATTTACACCTATATAAAATGCAGCGTACTGCTGGCCAGCCCCTTGCAGTCAGTGGAGCTATGCTGAGTTACACCAGCTTTACTGTTTAGATGTGGTAGAATTTTAGATCTGGTTTGCACGGATATTCAAGAAGCAATGCAATGGAGAATCGGGCTCTGAGGACTGTGTTGCATACAAACAATGTGATACCCTTTTAAGGAATACTGTGTTAGCCATTTTAATATTCTTTTCCATGTGTTAGTGGTATATGTTTTTGAACAAAACTGTATGACAATGTAACATTTGTGCCTTAAAGAAATGGTGTGAGTGGTGGGATGTAGGATGTGTATAAATGCATTTCCTTGATGTAGCCCAGAAGTATCACAATAGCACTATTTTAGTAGAGCATTATTGTTTTTTCCTTCCTCCTTCTCTAACATACATGTGTGAGGTCTCAATTTATAGTTGTATAATAAGAATATGACTGATTGTTAGAGAACTTGACATCAAATTCAGGTTCTGAAGAAAAGTTAGTTTCCACTGTAAAGGTGTTCAGAGTAGTAAACTTCTTAACATCTGGAGCTCTGCAGGGGGATGGTTTGATAACAACTCTCTAGAAAGGCAACAGAAAGTGGTGTGTGCTTTCCTGGGAGCAAACAGACTCTGGGTCTTACTCTTATATTTACACTAAGGCTGCTTTCTGCCACCCTGGCCTGAGAGTGTAAGGCATGTCTACCGTGGAAACTTTGCTGCTGTAAATGTCAGAGATGTAATTTATTTTACATTTTTATTCTAGCAAAAGGGCTTTTGCTAGTATAAAAATGTAAAATAAATTGCACCTCTGACATTATTTCCTTCAGTGATTTATTATAAGTTATGCTGACAAAAGTATTTTGCCTGTATAAACTGCATCTCTGCTAGGTGTGTGCTAAGGGCTAGTCTTCCACTAGAAAAGGTTTGTGGGCAGTGCTATACCGGTATGCTACACTGGGAAAACTTTTCTAGTGTTGACTAACCCTTAATGTAATTTATGCCCATTTTAAGGCCTTTTGACACTGCCAGCTTTAAGGGAGAATTAGGTCTTTTGTACAAATGAAGTAGTAATGATAATGCAGCAAGTGAAACAGTAATGTCTTGTCATAGCATCCCATCCCTTAAGGAGCATTTCAATTCTTTTCAGCCTAGCATGTGTATGCTTTAGTGATAAATAAGCAGGAAGCTATTACATACTACTTGTGAGGTTTTTTTTTTCCTCCCAGCTGTCTCGAGACATGCACAACTGAAAGCCTGACCATGGCCTTACAAATGAGCTCATTAAATTTTTAAAAGAAAGAAGTACAGTGAAATTCTAATAGTCCCGAGAGAGAGAGAGAGAGAGAGAGAGCTTTGCTACTGCAGGATTCCAGATGACCATATTCATTAGGTTTGGTCAGAGGATTTTATGATCACAAAAGATATAAGTCATTTAAAAGGATCTTTTTCTTTGCAAAATAATAAAGGCATTTAAGACTGTATGTGTGACTGGATTATTCCATTGAGTTCAGTGGAATTACAACAGGGATTAATGTAACCTACTGTCTTTAAATCCTCATGGCATACCATGAGGTTGGTGCAGTGTTTCCTTCTTTATTCTCTCTCCCTTGCCATCCCCCTCCACTTCTCAGGATTCTGGATTGGGACAGATGGGCATAGGATGAGCTCTATATTTATGTGTGTGGGTTAAGGAGGCAGCTCTACGGAACTATTGAAATCAATGGCCCATGAGACTGCTAGCATGAAGAAAGCTTTGGCCCTTAAATAGCAGAACAAAATTAACGTGTCTCTGCTGGGAGCAATGGAGGGCATTCAGTGGAGAACGTTCCTCTATGCTGATCCTGCAGAGTGCTGAGCGCACTTAATTCCCAGTGACTTCAGTGGGAGTGGATTTTGCTCAGCACCTTACCTTATTCTGAGGAATAACTATCCTAACAAGCAGTAGATTTGCTATGGCAAGGCTCAACGAAACCCGGGTGCCAGGTCGCTGCGGTGACCGGGTTTTGTAGCTTGGCACCTAGCTCTGCTTCAGTGGAGCTCCCTCTGGCAACCAAAAACAAAATGGCTGATGGCTATGCGGGAGCCAAATTTGTCAAGCCCTATGCTATCATTCAAATATCACTTCACAAGCAACTGTTATGAAGCCAGTTTTGTATATTTTCAACCAGGGTGTTTAGAGAAAAATATGAAGACGGGGTCTTCACTGTCAGTTTAGATTTAAATAATGTAAGGTGAAGAGATGAAGGATTTTAGGGGCTGGGAGATTGCAGCTGATTGAGCAGTGATTCATAGTTTGCCATTTGTTTTGTTTTGACTTCTACAGATTAATTTGCTTTGCAGGAAGGTTGAAAGATAGGTTCCGTTTCTGCTTTACTTCTTTCTGCTTTATTTATGTTGAATAGAGCAGAAATGATACTTCTCAGAAGCAAGGAGATGGTGGTAGTCTTTTTATGGATATTCGAGTAAATAGATTTAATAGATGTCTCTCTCTGCTCATGAATATTGCACACACACTTTAACCTATTGATATTATTTGACTGTATTACAGCCTACCAAATAATTGTTTTAGCCCCTGTCTTTGTGATACACAGCTAGGTAAAATACCATGTCTAGAAATACACAGCCCAGCATATTTGATCACCGTACCAATTTCCTTTGCTGAGATGATGGGTAAGGAAATAACTTTTATTGGACCAACTTGCCTTGCACTCCGATAACTTTGGAAAGAGGTATACAAAGAGTCTCAGAATGGTTTTGCTTCTTGGTTCCATACAGTGGGGCTTGACTCCAACAGTCTGCTCTCCACACCTGCCCAGCCTCTTTGAGAGAGCAGATAATAATGCCACTGTTCAGACCGACCATGCAGATAGGAAAAGGGAATTTTACCTTTAATCTCTACTGTTGTGATGAATGGTGTGGGTGCAATTTTCTGCACCCCAGGGGAAATTCTCTTCCTGGAGCTCAGCTGGAGAACATGACCTGGGCACTGGGAGACTCTGCAAGGGATCATGGGAGAAATCTTCCCTCAGCCATGGATTCTGTACAGTTCCAGCTCTGAAGCTGGAGAGATCTTCACACATGCTCCCCCAGCTTTGTAGGGTGAGTGAGTGGCAAAGCCGTGGAGGAGAAGAAGAAGCTCAATTGCCACCACCCCTTTCTTGACTCCCCAGAACCACCCCTGAAGGTCATAGGCAGAGCTGGGCTCCATAGCATGTTACTGAAATGAGATGCCCTAAGGCAGTAGGACCATAGCGTACCTGCAGGAAGAGCAGGATTTGGGGCCTATTGAGAAATGACTCAGATAAGGATTCATGTTCAACTGTAGTTAGTGACAAGGACCTGAAGGATCAATTGTGACTTTAAACCAAAGTAGTGCTGCAAGGGGGAAACGGCAAGGAACCGTAAGGCCTGGATAGCCATGCTTGAATGACATGACACTACTTGTGGAGTGCTCAGGCGGACACAATGATGGCACGGTGTTGGGAATGTGTACCTATCCTTTTTTTCAGAGGTATAGCACTGGGTCCCCCTTGCACAAAGCTCAGACTGCTTGTTGCTGTGTATTGCTGATAGGACTCCAGCCAGACTCCAGCCTCACCCAGCCACATCCTTTCTAGCCTCTGCTTTCTATATGCCACTGTGGCACTATGCGATAGGATCTGAATAAACTGGGTTTGCAACCTGTACTATAAAATTCTCAGGCAAGCAGTGCTGGACTTAAAGTTATGCATGACACTAAGCCTGGGCCAGCTGGGCAGGGCTGGAGGTGAGGGGGTATGGCTTAGGCAGGGGTGGGGCTTGGGCCAGGAGGTGGAGCTCAGACCTGGTGGGGGCCTGGCCCCAGCTAATCTTCATATGTAGCAACACCCCTGGTGTTAGATACATAGGTTCCCAATGTGTCAGTATAAGGTATTTTTGCAGTATATTCGCAGCCGCGAGCTTCTAAAAAGAAGCCTGTTTTCTGAGTTCCTGGGGAATCCAGGAATTGGGATTGTCTTACTTTTGTTTGCACTGGGCCAGACTTTGAGACTTGGCAATTTGCATTCACAAATAGCTGTGACCAGTTAGTTCTGAATGCAGACGTTAGCTTTTGAACATCTAACTTGGCATCTGCTGACGTTTGTGTCCACATATAACTGCTAGTCAGTACTTCATTTGTAACGAAAAAGATGCTGGGACTCGAGCAATTTTTTTTTCCTTTTATAAGTCACGTGAGGAGCCTACAGGTGCCAGTGGCATGAAATGCAACGCCTAGGCGTGCCAGAGTTAAGTCCTGCCACAAATTAAGCACTGCTGCTAATCAATTGGCCCCACTGGAGCAGATGCACCAGGTGTAAACACGCTGCAACTGGCCAATGTGGGATAATCTTCCCCTATTTTAGGTCTTATCACAGTCTCTAAAGGTGTATTTCACTGCAGTTAAACACCAGTGGCTGGCCCATATCTGCTGACTTAGACTGGGGCTCAGGTTATGGATCTATAGAGTTGTATTGAAGACATTCAGACTCAGGCTGGAACCTGTGTTCTGGGACTCTCCTCTCCAACCTGTTTTTGAATCATGCTTCCTTCAGATATGGGCCTTTGTAAGAGCAAGGATGCAATACTGGCACAATCCTTCATCTCCCTTTTCACTTGAGTAGTCCTTGCTCATGTAATGGTTTCTACTGGATCTGATTGGGATGGACTCTCCCCCAGTTTTAGTGGCATTTCATTGACTTGAGTGGAGTGGAGTTTTGTAGGAGCAGTCCCTTTATGAAGCAATAATCTGAGCCAATATGATAAATCCTGCCTTCTTCTGTATGTTCTTATTTACACAGCCTCAGGTGGTGAGAATCCTTGTAACTCCATTGACTTCAACTGCACTATGCCAATGCCATGGTGCCATTTTTTGGGGTTAAAATATTTTGGGTTCTGATTTTTCATCAACATTTTGTGTGTGTGGACAAATAGTCCAGGCAGTTCTAGATAATACCTGAGTCCAGATCTTAATTTCAACTCTGCTGTTGTAAATCTAGAGTAACTCCACCAGCTTGCAGTTACTTCATCTTTACACAGATATAGACAAGGGCAGAACTGAGCGTTTGATCTTTGTAGTCACCAAACCAAATCTTTAGCCTTCATCCAGCTAGAATCCAGACTGCCACATCAGGAGGGTTTTCAGGATTTCTTCTATTTCTTTATCTGTTGTGATATGGCCTGTATTATGTGGATGAAAACATTTTTCCCTAGCCACTGGAGGGACACACAGTTTAGGTCATGCTGGAACAGCCCAACAATGCCATCCTTTCTTATTCATATTTGTTGTTTGATGGTTTTGATGAATATTGGTTGCTGCTATTTGGAGTTCAAGCAAATAGCAAAAGAGTAGATGAGTCATATCACAAGAACAGTGTGAAACTATTGAGCTTGCATTGCATGAATTAGTGGTTGACAGTGTCAGATTGAAGCAAATCTTGCTGTGTTATCCTTATATCCGGAGATAAAATAAGACTTGGTTCTGCTCTTTTGTACTTGGTGGTAAATTGTGGATACCTCCATTGATGTCCATAGTTACTCTGGTGTAATGAAGAGCACAGCCAGCCCATGTGCTCAGAATTTTGTCCTGCACCTGAGCTGGCAGTTTCTTAGTTGGCAGTAGCAGAAAAAGGAACCTTTCCTGACTTAGAAAAACCTTTGGATCCAACCTTTGATTTCCAGGGGACTTGGAAGGAGTTTTCTGCTAGGTTCAGAAGTGCATTTGCCGATGCAAGGATATGAAAAAGTTCAGAAGGGTTTTTGAGTTCCATAAGCTGCATGGAAAAAAAAAAAAACCCCACAACTATGCAATGCAACTAAGGCTCCAAATTGGACCACTGGACGATAAAGGCAGGAAATTTCAGCTCAAAGTAAAAACAGAATCTTTCTAAAAAGTCTCCTGCTTGAAATGCGCTCTCCCGGTCACCCCACCAGGTGGCCCAATCCTGGCCCCCGCTCAGGCCCCCCAAGCCATCTGATCCCCCTTCTCCCACCCTGACCCACTCCCCTAGTAACCCCCCAGCTGGCCAGACCCCCAACCCTCCACACCTTTACCCTGCCCTCTGGAGCATGCTCCATCAGACCTTCTCTGGGCGGGAGTTTATAAAACTCCCAGCACCAGAGGAGCACTCAGCAGGCCGCTGGGTAGGGACTCTGGCTGCTGGCAGTGTGCAGCTGGCAGTGTCCCTTGTGCGGGGTAGCGATGGGGCTGGGCAGCTGCATGGCCACGCAGCTTACAGGGAACATTCCCTAGAGCCCTTCTAAATTGGCAGAGCCCCCCCACGCTGGTCCAGGCCCCCTTCATTCATCCCAGCTACTAACCCCAAATGTCTGCCCCCACCCCAGCTACTGCCCTCCGTATGCCTCCCACCCCCCCAGCTACTGTCCCCCCACACTACCCCCCCCACCTCAGGTACTGCCCCAGCCCATCTCCCATTGCTCATTCCCCAACCCCCCGCCATGCCTCACCATCCTCTCTGCTGCCCTGGGCTGTCCCTACCCCCCCCAAATTTCCCAACAGCCCCCAGTTGTCAGCTAGTAACAGTGTTATACCAAATTAGTGACCCCCCCATGCAACTCCCCCTAAAGCTCCCCCTACAGTCTCCCTAATGTCAAGTCCTGGGGAGAATACTGCCCCGAACCCCCCTCCCAGGACCCCCTTACCTGGCCACCATGCACTGCGGAGTGCCGTGGCCTGGGCTGAGGCTCTAGCTTGGGCCAGGGCAGCTCCTTGCCTCCCTGCATGCACAGGAATGGTGTTTTGGGTCCTGCTATTTTTCGAGGCTCAGCATCAGGAGCCCCTAAAAGTAGAAAATGGAGCCAGAAGGCTGCGTTCCAGGGTCCGTTAGTTTTTAAATGGTGTGTCCCGGAACGCAGCCTTCTGGCTCCATTTTCTATTTTTAGGGGCCCTGCAATGCTGAACCCCTAGAAATAGTGGGCCCCAGAACACTGCTGTGATCTGTTCCAGCCTACTTTAATCCCTGGAGGTGGTTGGAAAATTTTGTGGCCATGAAATTTGAACAAAGACTAAAGATTGTTTATTTGTTTTTCTCTTTTCATTGAGCTTTTCAGTTTTCATGGTTTGTCAAAAACCAAACCCAAAACCCCAAATTCAGATTTTTTTGGGAGGTCAATTTTCAACAAGTAAAATTTTTGCCCTGAAACTGCAATATACCAGGGATCTGATCCTTCTGTATAGCAGTTTTGCATTGGATTAACTACTTTACGTTGGGGTGTGTGGAAGGTGATGCAGGCCCTAGATTTCTCCCTCATAATCCATTTGACACTCATTAACACTGGTTCCTGTTTGCAGGAGCTCTTTTGGGGCCAGGGGAGTGAGAAGTAGACAGAAACCTCTTCTCCAGAGCAAAAAACACCTGCACAAGTATATTGGAGTCTGCAACACTGTGTCCTCTCGGCATGGAAGTTTTGATCAGTGTCTTGCCACCAGTTCATTGTTCTGTCTCTTCTCTGCTGTCGTGGAAAGAGACTACAAATCATAGCTGCACAGCAGCTACTGGGAAAGAGCTCACTGCTTTTACAAATGCAACAGAACGACGGCTATTCCACTTCACCTAGCTCCTACTCTGTTTGCAGAAAGGGAATGGGTGTATTTGTCCCTTAGCGACATGAACTCACTGGAGAATTAGAATCAATATTCCTATGTGTTTGATCAAGATACATTAGGCATCAGCTCAGTGCAGGTGCAGCATGGTAAAGCTGGTATAGGTAAGAAAAAGCCTGTGTATGTATTATATGATGTGCTAATAGACAATTACTCATTTTTGTTGAATTGCAGCAATATTCTTGAAGTGACTTAAGAGTTTGTAAGCTCATGTAATTAAGAATATTTGACAGTAAGGTGAAAACTTACCTTTATTTAGCTGCCCTTGTCTCCTACCAGTCTTTCAAAAGTAGTTCAAACAGGATTAGATGCTCCTCGGTGACTATGGGAGCTATTCACAAATACGACCCAATTCTCAAATCCTTTCGCAGCCTTTCATCATGTAAAACTCCTACAGATACAGAGCAGTGAGAGGGGTAATTGTTGCCTGCTGCAAACCCATAACACAGGACAAGTTGCTTTTGTGGATTTAAGCTATTGATTTATCATTGACATTTATATTGAAATAGCATCTAAAGACCAACCAGCTCAAGACCCCCTTTGTTGGGGGCTGTTTGTATATTTAGTAAATGACAGATCCTACCCCAAAGAGCTTACAGTTAGAGCTGGTTAAAAAAGGCCCTCCAAAGTTTTCAAGGGTTTATCAAAAAGCTATTTATTTAGCTTTTGGCAACTGAAAAAGTTTGCCTGAAAAAACTGAAAATATTCCAGGAAAGCAGATACTTTCTTTGAAAAATTTCGTTTATTTGACAATCCAATTTTCCACCAAAAAAGGTTTTTGTTATGTAATTTTCATGCTCATAATTGAAATTGTTTTTATTTTGATGTTTTCAAAGATTTTCATGACACTGAGCTAGACAGCTTCTGGTGAATTAAATCACAGCATCAGAGAAACTATAGATGGAAAAGATCTATTCAGTAATATCAGCCATCTTCCAGTATCCATTATAGATGTCGACAAATAGTCAAAAATTCAGATGAAGGCAACAAAAGTGATTAAAGGGCTCCAGAGATTGATTTATGAGGAAAAATATCTTCATAAATCAATCCCTTGAGCTCCTCAAGCCATTTTGTTGTCCTTCCCTGAATTCACTCCAGTTTGTTGGCATCTTTTTAGTACTGAATTGCCCAGGACACTGTTGAGTTATTGTCACAGCAGAGCCTCATAGAAATTGTCAAGTCACCCATGTTGCTTTGCAAAGTTCAGATCCCATCTAGTGAATATTACCCAAGGGGACCTTGCCTGCGTATGTGGGCTTTCAAAAGGCTCAATCCTGCTTCCATTAAAACCAGTATATGTAATTCACTGTTGTCCCTCATCTTGTGTAGTCATATAATATCTGTGCAATTACAGGGGTGTTCAAAACTAGCATTCTGGTCTGGTAATGTTTTATTCTTACAAGTGTAAAATGACCACAAAATGTGAGGTGATAGAGAATGGGGCACAAAGTGAGTTTTGCCAGTGATTTGCTTTCTATTATATAATCAATGTTTCAAATTAATTTTGCTCTTGGTGTGTAATTTTTTCACCTTCACATATAACTATAGTTTATTATGCCAAATATTCTTGAAAATGGAAATGCTGTAGTAAAAATGTACCATTTGCACTAGAATCAGACACTCAATTAGCTTGCAGTTTTTCCAGATTGGATTTCATAGTGTTGTTTCCTGCAACTCTGCCTTCACAGGAGTTTGCAGTATGCCACTACAATCAACTGAAATCCGTTGCTCTGGTGTAATTGAAAGCCAGATACAGCTCTTAGTGTTTCCAGCAAATTTAATTAACTTGCTCATAGCATTTGCTACTTCTCCCAGATAATTAATAAAGATGTTAAGTAAACTAGGGCTAATACTGATCCTTACAGTTCCCTACTGAGGACTTCACACTAACTTGATAGAATGCAGTTTATTACTACCCTTTGTTTATGCTCCTTCATCCAGTTTCCAGACCATGCAAAAGTGATTATACCCAAATAAGTTTAAATGAATTTTTCAAGGAAGGTTTCTTTTTACGCACTACATTAATTTTTTTACTAAAGTCCAGCTATATTCTATCAGTTGTGATCCTTTCCCCATTAATTTTGAAGCACTCTTAGAATAAATGGCCAGATTTCTCTAGCATGTGTTCTGTTTTTTGATAAAACCATGGTGCAAATGACTGTGTTATCCTTTGAGAACTAAGTTCTGCTCTTGGTTACAGCTGTATAACTGCCACTGAGCACAGGGTAACTTTTATGATGGCAGAATTGTGGCCTAAAATTAGACAGGCTTCCCTCTTAATCCTTTTTCTGATATTTACTGAGAATGTTAGCAGGATTTACTTGACAATAATTGCCAGGAGCACTCCTTTTTTAATTTCTTATAGATCAGCTCCTTGTTGCTCTACGCCTCCCAAAAAATTCTCTTGCTGTTCTTCTTGCTATTTTTTCTGACTCTTCAAAATAATTGCTAGCGGTTCTGGAATTTCATGGGCTGTTTCTATTAACGTTCTGAGATGCAGGTCAGCCAGACCCACTGAATCACAGATGCATAGAATATTAGGGTAGGAATGGATCTCAGGAGGTCATCTAGTTCGACTCTTTGCTCAAAGCAGACCAACCCCCACTAACTCAATCAATCCCAATCACTGGTTTGTGCTGTCTTGAGATACTGTGACTCTTCAAAGGTTAATTTTTTTTAAAGGAAGTCAAATTAGAAACTTTATTCTTCAAGGTTTTGTTGTTATTTGGAGTTTTTTAAAACTTTCATGGGAATGCTAGCAATTTATTAAATGAACGAGTTAGCAGAGCTACAGGCCTGCAGGTTCCCGGGCCCCAGCTCTTTGTGAAAGTCCCTCGAAGAGTGTTAACCTTAGAGCCAGAATTCATTAAACTGAATGGGAGTTATGCAGCTAAAATCTAGTATATCTTTGAAAATGCACAGGTCTTTTGTTTTACAGATATGGGCTTTAGAGACAGGCAGTGGGGGCCTGGGAGCTAGTAGAGGGGGTGAAGATGTTTTTGAGATAGAGGGAGATTCACAGATAATGGCTTGGTAATATGAATGAAATTCATGATGACACATCCTGAGTGAATGAGTATGGCCTGTGACTGTGAACTTAGAAGAATCAGAGGATGTGGAGTGAGCTGCTTGCCTATCCATTGCATGCCAGGAAGCATGTTAGCAGCCTTTGCAGGTGACTCACAAACATGGATTTGGTTGTGGGATAGACTAGAGGTGGGTGAGGGATATGATTAGTAGAGCTGCAACTTTGTGGACACTCAGTTTTACTCCTGTGCAGAGAGACTGAAGGTTGACATATGTAAACTGCTTCAGCCCAGAGGCAGTCAAGCAAGACATGAACAGTTGTTCTGTGCCACGCTCGCAAACTGGGAGCAAAGTTTCCAATTCCTACGTGCTGCACACTTCCCCTGTGCACAGCTAATGTACATGAGCTATTTGACATGATCATGATTTGGCCCTAAACATTTCATTGTAATAGTTGGGGGGAGGGTGGGAGAAGCAGAAGAGAGATGTTGAATTTTTGGATGTTTTTATACCGAAGAAGAGAAACAAACAGGAAAAATCAAAATGATTGCAGAAATATATCACCAGTAAGACCTATATGGGATCAAATCATGGTCTCTAAAACCCTGTACAAGTGCACTAGCTGCATGTGGGAGGACTGTGCTGGAATCTGAGGAGAAAAGTCCTCCCTTTCTCCCTAGAGGCAGGACACACAGCCTCTCAGCAGCAACTCCATGACTGCTCCTGTAGTTCCTGGGCTGCAGAGAAACCTACAGTCTGTCGTAGAGGCCCAGTTCAGGAATAGAGCCTTGTTCAGGATGTCACTTCAACATGTGGTCAACTCTGTTGAATAACTCGCATATAAATATAAACTCACTGTTCTCATTTATATGACTATTCCTTAGATGGCCCTCTTGGAAGCACTATATATACTTTTGTATTCCAAGTCCAGATTGGACAGTGAAAAATGCACGACACATTGATTATTTGTATTATACGTAATGCCTCCAAAGACCTAATTTGCTGTAGAGGCTCTCCTGAATGCTATGCAATGCAGTGAGAAATTCCATGGAAGTCCATCACAAACCACTGCTGTGAAATCAGAAAAAGGCCGTCTGTTGTTAAGAAGTACTTAGTGATTGCAATGTGGATTAGTGACACAGAAAATGTGGTAGGAACTGGAAATTTGATCATTTCATTTTTTTTTCCCATTTCAAAACAAATTCAAAATTTCCCACAAAATGGAGCCATGTATATAAAAAAATCATTTTGGGTCAATATTTTCATCAGTGATTTAGGTGATGGCATAGAGCATATACTTATAAAGTTGCTGATGATAGATACCAAGCTGGGAGGGGTTGCAAGTGCTTTGGAGCATAAGATCACATTTCAAAATGATTTGGACAAACTGGTGAAATGGTCTGAGGTAAACAGAATGAAATTCAATAAAAACTAGTGCAAAGTACTCCACTTGGGAAAGAACAATCCATTGCACACATACAAAATGGGCAATGACTGCCCAGGAAGGAGTACTGTGGAAAGGGATCTGGGTGTCACAGTGGGCCAGAAGCTAAATATGAATCACTAGCGTAACACTGTTGCAAAAGAAGCAAATACCATTCTGGGATGTATTAACAGGTGGTGTTCAAGGCCCAGCTGGACAAAACCCTGACTGGGATGATCTAATGGGAGTGGTCCTGCTTTTTTTGGCAGGGGGTTGGACTAGGTGACCTCGTGGGGTCCCTTCCAACCCTATGATTCTATGATTCTATGAACAGTAGTATTGTAAGTAAGATATGAGAAGTAATTCTGCTCTACTCGGCACTGATTAGGCTTCAGCTGGAGTTTCGTGTTCAGTTTTTGGTACCTCATTTCAGGAAAGATGTGGACAAACTGGGGAAAGTCAAGAGAAGAACAAGAAGAATGATTAGAGGTCTGGAACGCTTGACTTATAAAGGAAAGAGCTGGGTTTGTTTAGGAAAGAGGAAACTGAGAGGGGACATGATGATGGTTTTCAAATAGCTAAAATGTTGTTAGGAGGAGGAGGGAGAAAAATTGTGCTGCTTAACTGCTGATGATAGGACAAGAAACAGTGGGCTGAAATTATAGTAAGGTAGTTTTAGGTTGGACATTAGGAGAAAACTCCTAACTGTCAGGGTGATAAACCACTGGAATAAGTTGCCTAGGCAGGTTGTGGAATCTCCATTGCTGGAAGTTTTTAAGAGCAGGTTAGACAAACATCAGTCAGAGATGGTTTGAGATGGTAACTTTTCCTGCCATGGGTGCAGGGGAGTGGACTCGATGACCTCTCATGTTCCCTTCCCATGTCTATGATTCTGTGGTGTTTTGCGTACAGATAAAAGAAACATGTTTTAATTCTGGCTTTTAAATAATTTTTAAGATGTTATAATGTACTAATTTTAAGTTGTATCAAAATGGAGAATGGAAACATTCTATTGTGAACAGGTTGTAAGTGGATATTTTTATCTTGTTAGAATGCTTGGTTCCATTTTTTTTTTCTAAACAAAACTTTGTTGAAATTGACACATTTCCTCAAAATGATTCGCTTTTGTTGAACTGACATTTTCCTATGGAAAAATGTTCCATCACAAAACATTGAACCAGTTCTCATCATGTGACATGGGAAGATGGTATGACATGGGAAACGGGACACATGATGTGACATAGGAAAAACTCCATGTGTTGTGCCAGGGGACTACCGCACATTAATATTCAGTTTACTTGCCTTGTTAAAAAGCTGTGGTAAGATTGTACTTCAAATTATTATGAGGCATCCTATACATAGCATATGCTTTCTGAAAGGAAATGTTTTGTGGTCAAATCCCCCTGTGGAGTTTATTCCAGTAGGCAGTTGTGATTGGGTGTATTTAATATCTTCTCATCACTAGACTAGTAGGTGCCTGACATTCCATTTAAATCACAGAGCTGTTTCAGTTCAAGATGTGTAAATAATGCCTAAGAGCAACTTGTCTGAGATATGTAAATTTTTACTTCTAATTTTAAACAGGGAAAAGGAATATATATATATATATATATATATATATTTGGAAAAAAAAGTTCACAAACTAAGGCCTGTGTTTTCCAGGTGTATACTGATTCCAAGTATGCAAAAGGATGGGATTGTCAAACGTGCTGTGTTAGCTTAAATGTGATCTCCTTAAGGTCAGTGGTAAAACCCTCTCTGACACCCAGGGGAGCAGTTAGGCAAACACTGAATACTTTGAAAATCCAACTCTGTATGTCTTAAATTGACCACTCAAAAACTGAGCTGCCCAGAATTAGAGGGGTGTTTTGCTTAATTTGCAGAACAGTGGGAGAGCTGAAATAACTGCAGCAGCTGTGCAACTGGATACTAGCATCACCCTAAAATTACTCCTGTAACTAGTCCTCTCTGTCCCAAACACAGGTGGTGTACAAGGTGCTGAGCTTTACATTAATTCTTTTCTGTTTCGCTTATTCATGGCATATGTATATTTTTCATGGGTTCCCTGTTGTTGACAGCTCTTTTGCTTTTATTGAGAGTCTGATTATATTTAGTGTTCAGGTTAAAGCCCAAGCTTTTGGAGGCATTTGATTAAGTACACCTCTCAGCTTTCATTAAAATAAATAAATAAAAGTTTCTAGCCCTCATGATTGGGAGTAAAATCTTGATGTGTCCTGCAGGCTCAGAAACCTGAAAACAGATAAAGGAACCCCAAATTTATTATTTTAAAGCAAATCACATGATGTTTTTGACTGGCAGTTTTCAACATTTGGGGTTGGCAATATTGTATTTGGGCTCTACACCCTGGTTTATAATAATGCAATCTTCTGTCCTGAAGATAATGAGCTAATGAAAGCAACTGGAACTCAATGAAATGAAGCATGAAAGTCTGAATTCTTCTGATGAATTAAGCTGTTTAGGTCCTGTCAGACTTCAGAGGTAAAATGAAGGTATGTGAGTGATGAAAAACTGGTTCTTTATCTGACTGTGAAGCACTTATCCCTTTTAATCAACATGGCTTTATTTCATGGTATATGAAACAGCAAGAGCTAGGGGTTTTCTGCAGATGTCCATAACATCTGGCTTTCATCTGTCACAGTGCAACCTGGTACTAGATTATCTTCAGAGGCTGGATCTAAATCCCATGGTCTTTACTGGCCTTTGAATCAGCTCATGAGAAGAAGGGCTGGTAAGCTTATTCTCACAGAAAAACAGGAATACAAGGGCTGGAAGAGATTCTTCTTGTTACTCTCTATCCTTTGCATAGGAGGTCTCCAAAGAAACTCCAGGATGGAAAAGGTTGGGTTGATGTTGGTGACTGAGTAGTTTGCTCAGATTCAGTATAGCACCAGCATCTCAGCATAGTGCACTGTTGGAGATGCTCTCATTTTGATGATACATAAAACAAAAGTTTTGGCACTTGTGGATATAAAATGTTTTTAAGGAACAAGAGAAAGTGTATTAACTTTGGCATGCTGGCCAGATTCCCAAGTGGATACACATGTCACTTCCAAATAAATCTCTCCTACAATTTCAAATCTATATGGTATTCTTCCCTTCCATTCTGAAAGCATTGTGCAGTCTTATTGTGCTTAAGCAGCTGTTTCATCTCACCAGATAAGTAGCTGGACTCAGTGAGGAATGAAATTATATCAGCTTAAAGTTCTTGTAAAGCATTTTGGGAATCTTCAAGAGGAAAAATGCTATGTAAACATCAGATACTTTATAGCACTTAATGTTCTTCAGTGTGCAATCAATCTCTTACGCATTTCAGTGTGCGAAAGCATTGTTGAGTTTGATAAACCAGAAGAATGGGAAAGTTTTCATTTTGGTAGCATCAGTCTCTGGGCTGCTACAGTGGAAAAACAGCCAGCCTCATCCAGCTGTACCATATGAGAAGTTTTTATTTCCATGCTTACAGAACACAGGATCTGTCAAGGTTTCATCCATCCCCTGGTGAGTGCGTATTCTTTATAACATGCTCTCTAACTGTGATCTTGAACATTTTGCCATCAATGGTTGTATAGCCATGTCATAAATTGTCAGTAAACACACCCATTAAGATGAGATCTCTTGTTGATGAGAACAGAGCGCCTTCTTTTTTCTGATTGGTTATTGCAGCCCAGATGGCAATGGCACTTTCAATTTCCTGATAAGTCTCTCTGGAGATATCAGGAACTCTTTAAATTTGGGGTGCAGTGCTCTTGTATAGCACAAATGCAGACAGTGCTTCAATAAGAAAGATGCTTTTGCTGTGTCCTGCTTTATTTAGGCAGTCTTACTTAGGAACTCTGAAATGTGGAATGATGGAGTCTTTGGAGACATTGATAAACTATATTCAGCCTGATCTGTCAATCATGCGGATCTCGGTCACAGGAGAAGCAGATGGCAAAATGATCTAATAGGTATGAAAGGAAAAAGAGTCAAAGATTGTGATTGTTTGGGTCAGGACATACTTAGAAATGACATGTGCTGGTGAGACATGGATACTTTTCTGTACATGGTAGAAGGCATAGACTACTGAACTGCAGTTTCTGTAACCTTTCCAACTGATCAAGATTTCTTAAGTAAAGTACTGAGATTATTATTTAATATTGATAAGATGTAAGGCCCCACTAGGATCAGGGCCTCATTCTCCTAGAAGTTGTACAAAGACCTATTAAGACAAAATCCCTGCTTAAAGAGTTTACAGACTGGCGTTTATGATTATAGTTGTCTCACTGAAGCAACTTAAACTATAAATTGGATGAAAAAGTGTTGACTCAAAACACAGCATTGATTCACGTGTTTTCATTATTTTAACACAAATGTGGTGACTGGCAAAGGAATTTATTTCCTGCTGCATGTGAAAATGTTAAGTGATCAGTTGATCACTTTTAGTATCAACTTATTTATTGACAATTTATTAACAGTTGAAAATATGTTATATGATGAGTTGACACTTTTATTAACATACAAATGAATAAAACACTTACTCTTTATATTATATATTGAGATACATAGGCTGAAAAGCTGACCTTCCTTTTTACTTGTATCTGTTGATGATACTGATGTAATTGCTGACTTCCTTTTTTTCGCCAAGCAATGCTTCAGTTTTTGTCCTAGTAAATCGGTGCCAATAGACCTAACATAAAGGAACAAACCTATAATAACAAACCATTGGAAGGTGTGACAATCCTACAGTGACAAGCAAGCACAGCAGCCTTGAAATAAAGAATCGTTGTGCATCACTCAACACTCATGAGCAACTCTGCAGTAATAAATCACTGTGTAGAAGTAATGGAGAAGAAAATGTCCCTAAAGAAATCTGCCCCTGTGCTCCGCGTGCGCACATCCATTTGGTGAGTATGCCATAAAGGGGAAAAGATGTTAACATATTGAAGACCATCATGATTTTTGTTTAATCCTTTAAACTTATAGCAGAACTGACATAATTGAGGGAAAAATAGTTACCAAATAACCCAAATGGAAATGCATAAATAATGCAATAGCCTCCGCATAACTGCTGTTCTTTTGGTATGTCTTATTATCTGGATGATCGCCAATAATTAATCACTGTTTGATTGGGTAAGTGGCTAATGTGAATGTGCTGCACTCAAGAGGTCCTAATCTGCCACATTTTTTTTAATGGGATCCATGTGATCTTTACAGATCTTGGGGCTGCATTAATGAAGAAGATAGGGTGTCCCTCTCCTTCATACTGAGGAGTGGGGACATGTCTTCCCCAGTGCAGAGATAAAGAGGAAAATGTGAGATGAAAACTGTCGAGATTCCTTTCTCAAGCCATTCTCAAATGTAAAGTATTAGGCCCTCTGATTTACTGAATTCTTATTCACATAACTCCCTTTTATTTCGATAGAAGTTTGCCTGATTAAGGAAGGAGTAAAAATTTACTAGGGTCCTGGTGGTGGTGATATAAGAATAACAGTCAAAATTCAACTTTTTGGGCCAGATTCTGCTGTGAGTTACACTGGCAGTGGATTTAGAATAATTGCACTGAAGTTAGTTGATTTGCTCCAGGTTAGTGTGTGATCAGGCGCTGTGTGAATCTTTCCATTGACTGAAGTGGGCATTGGCTCAAACCAATGATCAGATTCACCAGATTCTGCTGATGAGATCCGAATCTGACCCTTTGCATTCTATATTTCTTTTTAAGACTGACTGACTCATCTTGCTTTTCTGATTGCAATAACAGTGTTCTCTCCTACTTAGTTAAAAGTGCATTTGGCATTTTTGTGTGTACAGAGGTAACAAAACCAATGAATACAGCACTTCTTTCTTTTTATCTCGATAAGTAAGGCTGTTATGTATATGAGTGGTCAATAATGCAGCATCAGTGACTGTAATTGTTTATGGCTGGACCGTGCAAATAATACTTTTTGTTTTTCTCCCTAGGGGCATTTGGTTTCTGTGTACATTTACAAGTGAGTACTAAGGAATGCATTGATTTCAATTGATACATGTTTTAAAAGAAGTTTGCTGATTCAGATTCCTGATAAAAATATTGAATGCATATAATATTGGAAATGCGTTAAAATGTGCTGTCACTTACACTATGTATTACAAACATGCAACTGATCATCAACACTTCTGCTCTGTTTGCTCTAAACTTGCCATCTAGACAGATAGATTTGAGTGAAAAAGTCTCAGAATAATTGTTGTTTTCACATTCTCATCTTACTGTAACAGGAAATAATCCAGCATAAAAAATACAAAACATTCATTTTCCCTTAGCTATGTATTTTAAAAAATTAATATCCCCAATAAATTATTACAAAATAAATTTCAGCAGCAGGCAAGACTGTATGAGGCATAAGGACAAAATAATGTGTTTTATTCTGGTAGCCTATTGTATTATTGGAGTTCAATTGTATGGAGGAATGAGATTTTGGGGAAAGAACAATGAAAAAACATTTTTTCACTGTGTTCTTAAATGCAAGGATTGATTATTTATAATGAGCAAGTCATTAAGAAGGGAATAAGTTTTTTTAATTCAGTATTTTAACTGATCTAATACTTTACTTTATCCAGCTATTTTGTTTCGCATGAACAAATTTAATATCCACAATTTTTTCTCTCTTGCTATTGGGGTTATCAAGACAGCTAGCAAATAAATAACTCACTTTTAAGTGAAATCTCTGGTTTGTCTACATGTCACTTTGTGATTCAGGGTTATGGAGATAACCCATGCTCTCCAAGGATGAAATTTACCTCAAATCTAACCTTCCAAGCCTATCTACAAAGAGGTCTGTGAGTCACATCCAGGATGGAGCTGAGCAGACCAGCTATGTGCCAGCAGAGACATTCTGACTGAGAGCTAGTTTACACTTGCCACCATTTGAAATAACTTGCATATCTCCTTTGACTTTTTAATGCCTACTTTTAATGCTCCTGGGCCTGAGCACCCAAGCTGCACCATTTTGAGTCTGTTTACCTGTGCTAATAGGCTTGCTTCCAGTTGCATTTAACTATGCCCCAAGTTGCTAGCTCTGTGGGCCAGTTCTGTGGCACCCCAGGTCTTACTATGAACAAGTACAAGAACCAAGTTCATGGCTGCTCCTTGCACAAAACTACATCCCCTCTTTTGTGTTCCCACTATCTAACTCACATTAGAATTGAAAGACAGCTGTTCCATCAGCAAGTCTTATCTTCTGGCCAAGGTGGGATTACACCTTATAATATATTCTCTACTGTCCAGTCTAGTTTTAACTGACCACTATATGAGTTATGCTTCTGGCATTTCCCTTGGGAGATCCACAGAGCTCAACAATAGGCAGGTTTCCTTCTTGATATTTGGCCTAGAGTTCTTTTTCATATTTATATTCCATCACTCAGTTATGCTTACTTCTTCCACCCCGAATAATTTTTCCCCATCCTCAAATACCTGGAGGCAGTCATTGTATTTTTCTTTAATCATTGTGGAGCCATGCTATATCTTTATTGGCTTGTTTAAATCTCTCCTTATAAAATTGAGCCATTCATTCCTCTAAACATGTTTACCACACTTCTCTAAACACCCCTTAATTTGCTGGTACCTTTCCAGTTTTAAGGGGGACCTAAACTGAGCAAAGTATCGTAATTTCCCAAAACTGTTCAGAGATGGTATTCCTCATCTGTAATGCGAAGCCTCTGTATGCAACTCAGCTCTCCCTAGGAAGTTTCTGCAGCCATGCCATCACAGTGGTACTCATACCTGACTTGTTTTCTGTCGTCAGTCCTAATCTATTTCAGCATTACTGCTTTCCTGGTTTTACCTGCCCACAGCACTTCTATATTTTCAAGTATTCAACTAATATATTACAAAATTGGAAGGTGCAAGATGATACATTGGAACAAGGGAAGTTCCAAAGGGGCAGTCGTGTTAGTCTAGTAAAGCAAAAAAAAAACAAGGAGTCTTTTGTGGCACTTAAAGACTAACAGATTTATTTATCGCATGAGCTTTCCTGGGAGAATGACGAAGTGCGATATTCTCCCACGAAAGCTCATGCGATAAATAAATCTGTTAGGGTGTGTCTACACTTAGACTGTTAGTTTGAATTGACTCAGTTCGAACTAATCAAGTTGAACTAATTATGATTAGCTTGAATTGAGTCAATTCGAACTAACATGACCACACTAGGAAAACCGATTTGAACTAGCATGTCCATAGACAGGACTTGCTAGTTCGAATTGGAAGAGGGGCATCATGGCAGGTGTAGCAAGATGGTCCCCTGGCAGGGCCATGTTGCCACCCAGTCCCCTGCCAGGCTCCAGCTCCCACAGCCAAGCACAGGGAAGAGCATCCCCTGCACAGCTCTAGATAGCCTGCTGCCAGAATTGGGTAGGGGACACTTTCCCCCAGCTGCCGCTGAGAAGACAGGAGTCTGGCAGGGGACATTGTCCCCTGGCAGGGCTTCCTGAAGCCAGGGCACCTCCACATACAGCCCAGTCAGGACAGGGGAGAAAGGATTCCTCCAGCCCTGAGCTGTCAGCGCCTGGCTGGGGGAATCCTTTCTCCCCCCCCACCCTGGCTCTGTCAGCCCCCCGCAGGGGTGTCAAACTCCGCTGTCAGCAGGGTGCAGAGGCAGCCCCATGGGGGGCTGTCAAACCCCACTGTTGGGGTTTGACAGCTCTGTGCAGGGCTGCTTTTGACAGCCCCACGAGGGGCTGCCTCTGCACCCCGCTGACCGGGAGCGTTGCTGACCTGGGGAAGGACCCGGGGCACAGGTCCGGGCCTGGCTGTGGGCCCCACCACCCTCGGCCCCGATTCTCCACCAGGGCCCGATCTGGCCTCAGGCTCCTGCCACCGCCAGCCTGGCCCTGGATCTCCAGCTGGAGACGGGGATGGGAGAGGTGGGTGCGCCGTGGGTGGCAGGCCTGGGATGGGGTTGGGAGACGCGAGTGCTGCCGCCAGTGGCCAGGCCCCGGATCTCCAACCGGGGACAGGGATGGGAGAGGCAGGGGCCACCCTGGAGATTCGGGGCACTGGTACTGGGACTCAGGGCATGTGCTCCGTGTGCCAGGTGCCAGTGACACCCCTGCTGCTGACAGCTGGGTTTGACTCCCCATGTGGGGCTGCCTCTACAGCCTGCTGACAGCGGGGTTTGACAGCCCCGTGCGGCGCTGTCACTTGTCTTCCTTCCAGGGTGCTATGCACCTTGGGAGGAAGGTCAAACATATGAATTCTAACTGATTTTAGTTCGAATTCATATGTCTACACAGCATCAATTTGAACTTTAGTGTTCAAATTGATGATCCCTTTGAAGTTACAGGAGGGTTTGTAACTTTGAAGGGACCTCTCTTGGATTCGACTTAAGGGAAGCCTTGGGTCGAATCACCCAAGTGCTGTGTAAACAACTCTTTTTTTTAAAATTCGATCTAATGTTTATTAGGTCAAATTTAAGCCTATGTGTAGACATACCCTTAGTCTTTAAGTGCCACAAGACTCCTTGCTTTTTTTGGAACAAAGTAGTATCCCTTTAAATACTTCGTGAGCCTTCCAGGGCTCCCCATGGGCTATGTCTACACTTAGAAGATTAGTTCGAATTAACTGAATTCAAACTAATAATGATTAGTTCAAATTAAGTTAACTCAGATTAACATGGGCACACTAGAAACCCTCATATGAACTAGCATGTCCATGAACAGGACTTGCTAGTTTGAATCAGGGAAGGGGCACTATTGCATAGGGAAAAATAGCTGTGGTTAATTCAAACTAACAGTTAGTTTGAATTAACACAGCTACATTGGGTTAATTCGAACTAATGAGTTTGAATTAACCATCAATTTGAACTTAAGGGAAGTTTTATAGATTAGAGCTAGGCTTTCCTTAGTTTGAACGAAGGGAACTCCTTAGTTCAAACTAATGAAAGCTAGTGCGGACATGCACTAATTTAGTTTGAATTAAGCCTCCTTAATTCGAATTAAATTGTACGTGTAGACATACCCAGAGTGCTTGAATGGGTTTTTACTCAAGCAACTAGCCCAAGCTGCCACCCCTACTACCTCAGCTACATTGCTGATTCTGGGCACAAGCTGAAGCAAAGCTAGTGTGAATACATCAACACAAGCTGGGGATACTGCCTCCCAGCTCAAATGCAGAGGTAGTTTTAGTTGCCACCAGTAGCCAATCAGAGCTGTAGTATGTATATAGCTAGACATTGCATGTTGTGTATAGGTCATAAACACAGTTATTTGAGATCCTACTGGGCCAGTGTGGTGTCTTCACCTTATTCTTGCTGTATAAAGAATAAAAAACCCACTAAATTTGAATAACATTTTATTTCCTGTTTGTAATTTTAGCCTTTATATGTCCTTTTGCATTATTTCTCCATTGTCATTGGTGACTGGCCTTTCCAACTTAGTATCATGTATGAATATAATAAACCTTGATGTCCCCTTTTTGTGATTGTTACTGTTAAGTAAAAAAAGGGACAAACAAGGAGTTCCGTGGCATTTTTAAAGACTAACGAATTTGTCTCTTGAGCTTTCATGGGAGAGAAGCCAGCTTCAGCAGACACTTGAAAATGGGGAACTTGCAAACAAAGTGGGATTTTTCTCCCACTTCAGTTCATGAGACAGATTTGTTAGTCTTTAGAAGTGCCACCAGACTCCTTGTTTGTTTTGCTGAACTGGACTAACATGGGTAAGCCTTTTGGAATTTGCAAAAAAGGATGTAATTCCTGTGAAACTCGATTAAACATCTCCCTATTACTTGACATATTCCAGTTTATCATTACTTAAATGATCACCTAATCAAATGCAGCATTTGAGTGTGATAGTCTGAAGTTGCCACTGTCTGTGTGCCTGCCTCATCTGACTTTATGCTTACCTTTAAAGGTTCTAAATGTACTACCACTGATTTCAGTGGCAACAGGGGTAGATGGCATCGTATAGTAGTGTTGCAGTGGTAATACATCTGGTGATTGTGCGGTACTTGGCATTAATGATAATCCTCTGTAAAGTCTTCCTACAAGCAATAAGAGATGTGAAATCGAGTGGGTTCTGAGGCTCTTTGATCTATCAGCCAGGCAGCAGTAGCACCCAGTTTAGAAATCTAGGGCTTAAGAGCTCTTTAAAAATTGCTATTCTGAATTTCCCTCTGCATCTTCCAAATTTTGAGCTAGGAGTGCCATTTTTTTTATAGCAAACAGAACTCACAATTTATCATTGAAATATTGGGATGATGTTGGGGAGGAGAGAAGGAAATTTGAACTAAATAAATAGTCTGATCTGCATGTGCCCTGAACCTCATGCTGTCCTTTAGGCCATTTGAACTGGGCCTGCTTCGCATTTACACTAAAACCACTTTACACAGGTTTAGCAGCATTAAAGGATGTAAAAATGGGTATGAATAGAACTTATTTCCACATTAAGTCCTCTTTATACTTGCTGCCAGAGTGGTGTAAAGTGGCTTTGGTGAGTATCAGGCCCACAGTTCAAAAAGATGTGTAAAATCCTACTGAATCAGAATACTTTGCTTCTCATTTATGCTAATGTCACTTTACGTCACTCTAGTAGTGCCAAGAACCTTAGGGAGATGGAATTATAATTTTCTCCCACTTTAAGGCCTCTGTGCAGTGTAAATCATTTTAGTGTAAATGAGAATCAGGCCAATAGTCTTCTATACCCATCTGGCACATTCTGTGCATAGGCCTAAATGGCTATCCAAGATGCAGAGCAGCAGAGAATCTGATCTTTGCTCTGTAGCATAGTCTTCTGAAGGAAGTGATAGAAATTCTATTGCTTGAACTGTTTAAATCTAGGCTAGACAGAGCACTAGTACATGTACAATAGAGTAGAGAACGGATGATCTTGAATAGGCAGAGAGATGGACTAGATGATCCAATAGGTCTCTTCCATATTTATGTTCCCTGCTTCAGTGTCACTGAATCTATAAATATTTGGTCTAAGCTGCTGTTTCACTGTGATTCAGAGGGTAGACTGTAGAGGCAAGTATTGGATCCTTGTGGAAAGGAAGTGTAGTCAAAGAAAGCAACAACAACAACAAAAAGGCAAAAGAAAGCACAGTCAGTTTAAACTGGATGGGAGCGGGGGAGTGCTGAAAGGAGAGACCGAGGGCGAGTCAACTGAACTTTCAGAGAACTTCTTAGAAGAGAGTACTCTGAAGACAGATTGTGTCAGAACAGCAAGAAAGATGAAAGGGATTAGCCAGACTTCATAAAAAATATCCACACTTCTCATAGAAAAGAGGGACCCCTTTTTAATGGGTTAGAAGGATGTTTTCTGACACTGTCAATTTTCTTACAGACGCTGATGTTATCAAACCTAAAAGCAATAAGCATCCACAACTTCAGAATGTGTCCAGGTATCTGTTTATATGGGTGGAGGAGGCTGTGGATACCTGATGTGTGTCTATATGCATGAAGGGAGGGTTTGTGTACATGCATGTTGTTTCTGTGGGGGACGGAGAAGAGGATATGTATGGTCATATGTTTTCCAGCATTCCCTCAAGTATGCTTCTTGGAGTAGCCCCATTGATTTCATGCATAGCTTAGTAGTACACCATGAATAGGGTCTCAGAATAAGATCCATATGGACTACACATGGGATAAAAAACTACTCAGCCTGAGTGAGGAGGCAGAATGGACCTGCTCCTCCAGTTGTGTTCCTGGGTGGGTGTAGGCAGCACTCCAAGGGCAGTATCAGATAATGAAGTTAACTCAAGGCACAATTTTGCTAGTGGAAAACTATTCTGAGTGGTGTTACTGTTGCAGAGCATGTCAGCGATCCAGTGGATTTAACAAGCTGAGGGAGACTCTCCAGTTTCTGACTAGCATAACATTAGAGTTGAGGATTTTGTTATGCAAAATGAATTTCCAACCCTTGCATTTGTTGTGCACAATCACTTTCTCTCACTCTCCCTCAAACACATGACGCCCCATGCTCTGATCCCTTTGCTGTCCAGGAAATTAATACTTCTTTGACCAGTATTGGCCATGGGGCCCAATCATGCAACCACCTGTGCACTGATTTTGATGGCAGTTTTCTTCTTGGAGGGCTTTGCAGCATTGGAGCCCAGCCTGTTCTTTTTCGATGGCCTCTGTGCTTACAAACTTACACTCAAACTCTAACCTGATATTATTCCTCTAATCTCTTCACATACTTCAGATTTTGCTGCTTGTGGTGTCAAGCTGGTTGGGTGGCGCATTTCTGCTCTAGGGAGGATGTGCAATCCTACTATAGCATAGCTGTGCAGTGGGCAATGAATGAAGCTTTTCATTTAGTTTGAATGCTGACTGCTGGCACCCTCTGATGCCCAGAAGGGTCCCAAAGAGTGGAAATCCGCAGAGGAGGAATTCATGACTGGCTGAAGGGCATGCTGCTTCTTAGCGGAGGAGCTGCACAGAGGCTGGTCTATGCTTTGTTCCCATCACTGGGAGCTTGATCCAAAAGTCAACAAGAGTCTGTCCATTGACCTCAGTAGGCTTTGGCTCACATTATTGATGTGGCAGGGCAAAACTGGGCAGGAGCAGAGGAAGGGGTTTATATGTTACCAAAGAAGATGAGACTCTGCTGCAACTCTGGATTATTTGGATGATTGATGATCTGTTAAGCTGAAAGGAGAGCTGGTGGAAAATTTTCTAATGGAACAGTTTTCTGTCTGAAAATGCCACTTTGATGAACACAAAATATTCCAGGGAAAGGTGTTGATTTAGATTAATGTTTGTTTCAGGGGTGAGAAAAATTGTTGTGATAAGTTTGAAGAGTTTTGATTTGACTTTTTCATTTTGAAATGATCTTTTCTTTTTTTGTTGCATCATACAAATTAATATATAAGTCAAAACCAAAAAAATATGTTTTTTTGATTTTTAACAAAACACTTCCATTGTCCTAAAAAGAAGGTTTGCAGAACACAATATTTGGTTTTGTGGGAAATTCAATTAATTCAACTTTTTATTCTGCTTCAGAACAAAAGTAGATTTTTAAATCCTGGAATTTTCCATGGGACAGAGATCCCAGGTTTCACTCCACTCTAGCTGAGAGTACAGCTCTCAAACCACTATATAAAACTCTAATTAAAATACTTTGCTGTTCTGCTTTGTGGAAGGGAAAGGAAGCAAATGAGAAAGATACAGGGGAAGACATACAGCAGTTTCCTTATACAGGGGATATCTTTCCAAATGGCATGCTCTCTCCCTCATCTGATGTTGTAAGGATTTTACTCTCCCTTCAGGTCTCACTCAAGACCTCTTTCTGTTGCAATACTTGTATGAATCGATCACCATATTTTGAAGGGAAAAATTGGGGTACTTGGCATATGCTTCATACAATAACAATTATCACAGAGGAGATTTCAGATATAATGTAAGTATACACAAAATTGTATATATTTGATTTCTGTCCATCTCCTACACATACTTCATGTGTGTTGGCTTCTTAGAACCAGATTTTGTAGACTTTCATTATGAGTTTTACTTTACATTCTGTGATTAATCCTATTGACTTTAGTGGGGTTTGTCAGAGTGAATAAAGATAAGCATTTGTGAAAATCTTTGTAGGGTTGGAGCCTTAGATGGTAAACTTTTTGTGGCAGGGACTGTCTTTCTCTCAGTTTGTCAAACAACTATCGTAATAGGATGCCGCTTATGACTAGAGTCTCTGGATGGTCCAGCACTGCAAATGTTTCACTATCTGCTCTTGAGATTCTTTGTTATTAATAATCCAAAAGTGCCACTCCACTTCATTTATGTGTTGGCATTCTTATTTGATGAGTGCTGACAATGTGCATGCCATTGGATAAAACAAAGAATGGAGTGTGGGTCTTGCATCATGCACTTTCCAGTGGAAGGGGACAAACATAGACAGTAGACAACAACCCTCAAAGAAAAAGTTGCATACGACACCATCCAGCCCATTGGTGGAGAAACACAGTAGTGTAGAAGGGGCAGGCTGTTTCAAATATGTTCAGGGTTTCATGGAATGAAGGCCGAATTGACTTATGGCCCTGGTCTATGCTGTGGGGGGATTTTGGCGGAAGTCAAAGAGAGGGATGCAAGTTATTTGAAATAACTTGTGGATTTCTCTTTGACTGCCTCACACCTACTTACCATGGTGTATTCAGTGGGCTGAGTTGACAGGAAATGCCCTACTGTCAACTCAACACTATGCTACTTGAGGGGGTGGTCTTCACGGGTCCACTCAGTCGATCAGGAAGATTGATCTGATGGCAGTGAATTTGCCACTGTCAATGGATACAAGCCCAGTTGTTGCATCACTTTAGAGCCAGTTATCTGTTTTCCCTCCAGACCACTCATGCCAGGCTTTTCTCACAGCCTTCACACATGGAAAGGAACATATGCACAACACTCCAAGTCTCCTCTGTGCAGCCCAGTCGAGAGAACAGTAAAGGGCTCTGAGTAAAGATATGTAACTTCTGCAATGGTACTGAGTAGGACAGTAACAGACTAGACAAGACAGCACCTCTCTCTACATCCCTAGAAGCTGAGCCTCAGCCTGAGGTTGCACTTTTCTGGTTCCCATCCATGTTCCTCCCAGAGGGCAGAGGAGGTTTTGTGCTTTGTGGACAGTTCAGCCTACACTCAAGGGAATGGGATAAAAATGTACCAATGGAAGTATTTTGCTTTTTGGTGAGAAGGGCATGTTGAATTCGTAACTCAATGCGATAAGAAGCTATGAACATGCTTCTCTAAAACATAAACCTATGAACTTTTGCGCTGGGCTGTTGGCTTTCAGAAGATATATCTAGGAGTTCCAGGCTAGTATGCAGTAACTAGTATATCTGTCCCAAGCAACTCAGCACTTTGCAGTTTGGAGCTATCAAATGAGCTGCTTAAACAGCAGTACCTAGAAAACTACTGATTGGGTGGTTGTTTTGATTAAGGGGAATTGGTTTAACTCCTTTAACCTCCTTTCTGGTCCTGTCATCATCTATGTACACTGCTATGATCCAGCCTTGTCTACACTAGAAAAAAATAAGTTGACATAAAATACGTGAACCTTCAGCCACCACTGTAATTGCTGATGGTGGCTGATGTCCATGCTGGTCTCCTTCAGTTGGTAGAGTATGTACTCACCAGGAGCATTTCCAACAGTCTAAGGGTCAGTGTGCCTAGATCACATAGGCTACCTGTGGGCTGCCTCCCATGTATACCCCCCTGTCCCAGCCAGGATCTAGGCAGCTGCAAATGGACTTCTCCCCTTCCCAGTCCCAGCAAGGAGAGACGGACTCTCAACATCCAGCAGCTTTCCTTCTTCTGGCTTCAGTCAGGAGCTGGAAATGCGCTTTCCTGCATTTGCAGCAGCCATGGCTTCTTGCCCCACTCCCAGCTGGGAGCCAGAACAAGCCACCCCTCTTTCTTGTCAATTTCACTATGAAATCAACAAGAATGACAGTCCCTCCTCCACTGTAAGGGGACACTATCTATACTGACACTGTTTTGCGCTAGCTATGCCAGCAAAAGCCCTACACTTCTCACTGAGGTCATTTGATTTGTCAAAAAACAGGGCAGTTTTGTTGGTGGAGGGGAGGAGGTGATTGCAGTGTGTACATCAGCACTGTCTTGTCGAGAAATTCAGTAGTGCAGATCAGTCCTCAGTCTGGTGGTTTCTTCTAAGACACCTTCAGATGTTACTCTGTGGCTATGTCTAGACTTACAAGTTATTTTAAGTTAAGGGGGCTTAATTTGAAATAACTTATTCCCTGGCCATGGAGGCATTTTATTATATCGAATTAAGCAGTTCCTTAATTCAAAATAAGTAACCGCTAATTCGATATAATAAAACCTCCTTTTACTTTGAAGTATCACTTATTTCAAAGTTATTAGTTTGAATTAAGCCATTTTAAGCTGCGGAATAGGCTTAATTTGAAATAATTTCCATATTCTTTTGCTTGCCTTTCCCTATTTTGAATTAAAGAGTCTAGTGCAGGGGTTCCCAACCTTTTGCTCTGCTGCGTCACATTGCGCTGCACGGTTGCTTACGGCTCCCAGACCCTGCCACTGTTGGCAGCCCCTTAGCCAGGGCTGGATCCTGCTGCCGCTAGCAGCCCCCAGACCATGGTCGGGGCCAAGTCCTGCTGCCGCTGGCAGCACATCAAGGAGGTTGCTGCCGCACACTGGCTGGGAACCACTAGTGAAGACTCTCTACTTTGAATTAATAAAACCCACTTTATTTCGAATTACAGAGTCATCACTGGACTCCTAATTCAAAATAATAACTTCAAAGTACTACTAATTTGAAATAATAGCTTTGATTTAAATTCAAAGTAGATATTCCGAATTAACTACTTTGAATTAATTTTGTAAGTGTAGACATAGCCACTTATATTATTTATGCTTTTATTTTGAAAGAAATACTTGCATATTTCTGTTTCAGATCAGGTTCTTTTGTTAATCTTGACAAGTACACTATTAACTGTTACGCATGTTTATATCTTAAACATAAATACAATTTGTATATTTCCCTGTTATTCTTTGGCTGCCTCATCATTGTGATATCTAAATACCATGTATACAATCTAAAAAGCAACTATCACTTGGCAGAGAGCTTCAGGCACTTCAGTACTCCATTGATTTGACCATTCTCTAAGCAT
Organism: Podocnemis expansa; assembly: GCA_007922195.1. NCBI lineage: Eukaryota > Metazoa > Chordata > Testudines > Podocnemididae > Podocnemis > Podocnemis expansa. Next base: position 2,493,056 of record ML682088.1, read on the forward strand.
GACTGAATTAGCATAATCTTTCCTGGTCTGTAACTTTAAATGTGAGCATTTACAAGCTGAGATTCAGCCCCTTTGTAGCATTGGTTTTGTTCAGTGCCTCAGATAGGGGAGAATATATGTATAGAAAGTTTTTAGTGGACTTTTATTTCTTACCTAATTACTCCTTTTCTTCATCTTTGATTTTTCCCCTCATTTCTGTGATCGGGATTGAAACATACCCCTCCCCCCTTGAAGTCCAAACAAGGCCTTTTGACAGTGATCCTCAACCTTTTTGGCTTGAAGGCTACAGATATCATTTTTACAACCCTCAAGGGCCACCAGTTCCCAACAGCAGGCTGCCCCTGTCCCTTTTCAGCCAGACAGAAAGAGTTCAGCAGGGAGGCTGCCTCCTTGTTGATTTTCTGTGTCCTTGGTTGCAGCAGGGAAATTGCATGTGTCCTATAGCTCTGTGTGCTCCACCTTGGTTCCTAGGCAATGGTTCCCTTCTGCAGCTAGGGGGACAGAAGATCAGTGCTCCCCTCCCTCTGGCTCCAGCAGGGACCTCAGCACCTATGAATAGAGCCCTGCGCGGATACAAATAAGTGGATCCATATCCGACCTGCATCCGCAAGAAGTGGTCCACGGATATCCATGTAGTATCTGCGGATGCAGATATAATGTGGATATCCGCATATTTGCAAGGCTCTAGCTCTGTGCAGATAAAAATATGTGTATCTGTATCCGATCTACATCCTCAAGAAATGGTCCACGGATATCTGTATTGTATCCGCGAATGCGGATATAAGGTGGATATCTGCGGATATCCGCGGATTTGCAGGGCTCTACCTATGAACCCTGACAAAGCACTTGGCTGTCCCTGCTATAGTCAGTCCATGTCCTTGGTTGCAGCAAGATGCAGCTGTCTGTTAGCCCTGTGGCAACACATTTAGCCTAGGTCCTTAGAGAGTGACAGGTGAATTCAAAGGCACTTCTAAAAATGAATGTCAACTGTATTGTAACTCATTTATAAGCAAATACAATGACCCTATGCATGCTTTTTATGAAAAATTCTCTTTTAAATCCATTACAGGGGGATTATTTCTGCATGACTAAGTCTCTACTGGGCATTAAACTTTTGATTTTGACCTCCTGCTTTACATGTAAGTTGCCATTCATTTGACAGCCGGTGAATACCTCCACACCCATGTAAATGGTAAAATAAGTTAATGAAAAGGAGGAGAGCAACCAAAGGACTCGCGTAAACTGGGGGTGGAAATGTATTGGTTTACTGTTAGGAGTAATTTTATGTTTTGATTGATAATACTGAAATGTACTAAATTCCCTTAATAATTATCCTTATAGTCCTCTTTTGTTTTGCAATTATCCTGTAATTTGATGATACAAGAATAAATAGAAAGTTTTTAAAAGCTTGATTATACAAATGCTTTGGAGAATAGGGAGCAGCATAACATAGCAGCATATTAGACCAGAGTTTATAATGTATTATAATAACAAACCAAGCCAATATTATTGAAGGCTACTTTTGGGGGTTGAATTTCTTTTGACAGATAAGGCAGGAGGGATGAAAGAAAGAACTGTGTCAGTGTAAATTGCCTTTTGGATCTCATTTTTGTTGGCAGAGAAAACAGAATCAAATTCTCCACTGCTTGGCATCTCCTGTAGTCATTTATTCCCGTGCAAAGTGAGAGCTGACTCAGGCAAACTCCCACTGACACCAGCAGGGGGGTTGTATGAGTAAAGATGGATTGAAATCAGGGCAAGGGTTTCAGATTTTGGCCTTGTTATATGATTGAAAAATCCAGTTAAACAGCAACAGCAGCAATGAACTGGTTAACTGTAACATATAATCAGCTGAAATTTCCTGCATGTAAAGGCTGAATTCCTGGGCTTCACAAGGTCCCTGAACATCTAAGCTAAACATTCTTTTTAAATAAAAAGCAACAAAATCACTGAGATTCTTATGGGAAGGTAAACAAATACACTTTCAGCTTTGTGAATTCACAAATAAGGCTGCATGGAGTTTTCAGAGAAGCACGGGTAGCCTTAGCTATTGATAAGCTCCAGTGCATTTAGCCAGGCAGAAAACAATCAGCATGCAGTTGCTGCTTTTGGAAGAGTCAGCCCGTAAGTGTAGTGATCTCTCAACAAGGCACCAGGCTTGTGTTTTAAGGAAAGAAGAAACGAAAAGGAACTTTGTGTTAAGTCTGGACATTTGCAGGAGAATTTGTTAACCAGATTTTCCTGGATGAACTTTTTCTTCATCATCATGGTCTGAAGCTGAGCCACTTGGGTGTGGTGTTTTTAGAAATGCTAAATAATTATGTCAATACAGACGTGGTTGTTAGTTTTTGAGCAGGCTTCTCCTGGCTGTAATGTGGCTGGCCTTTTCAGTCCTTCTGACTGTCTGCCATGCCCACTTTTTGAAGTCAGATGCTGCATTCATCTTTGAAAATTGTGATCTAACCGTACAACAGCTATTATCTGCACTGGCTAATTCCATCAGCTTTTAGTGTGTAACACGTTCTGGGGAACTATCAGCTGGCACTTAAGGGAAGCCAGGTTTAGCAAGGGAACCTGAGTACTAGAGCAGTAACTGTCTGACGACTGAATTTAGAGCATTTTAAAATGGAAACTTGGAGCCAGATCCCTGGCTAGTATAAATTCATGACGTTGTTGACTTCATTGAAGCTATGCCAGTCTACATGGGCAAAACATATATAACACATCTATCACATGAGCTTTCGTGGGAGAGAATCCCACTTCATCAGGCACTTGAAGCATCTGATGAAGTGAGGTTCTCCTCCATGAAAGCTCATGAAATAAATAAATATGCTAGTCTTTGAAAGTGCCACCAGACTCCTTGTTTGTTTTTCCTTTTTCTAATGATCATTTTTAAATATACTGCCTCATGGCTCCACCTTTCTGGAAGCTTGAAGTGAGGCAACCCCATATTGGCAAAAATGCTTGAAAAACAGAGGGGGAATGCTAGAAAAAATACTGGGAGATAATTAAGTATCATGCTGCCCGAGATGACAGTTTAATGCAGAGGGCTGCACAGGTCACTTTACTTCTATGCACCACAGCTTCCTATCTGTACGTAACAACATTGCCCTAGTTCACAGAGGTGTTATGAGAATAAATACATTAAAGACTGTGAGGTGCTCAGAGTGCCATCTAAGTACAATGGCTAGATCAGATGCAGGAATGTAGTTGTTGGAGTGGTGCTGGAAGAGAAATTTGGCCAAAGAAGAAATCTGACCAAGGACTCTGCAGAAGATGCCTCCTCTTCTGGAAAGGGTTGTCTGCAGCAGTCAGGCTTTAAGGTCCCCTCTGAAGGAACTGCAGAGAGTAAACTGGGTGGATCTCAGTTTATTTATTTTAGAAGGCTGAAGATCTAAAACAACCCCACTGGGCTTCCATGGAACTGAGGTATTTCAAACCTGACCTGTATGCTGGGGGCGTGCAGCTGGGGGATCGGAAATGCATGGCCAATGTTTGCATAACCTAGCTAGGTATTTCCTGTGCACCTACTGCTATCCCACATAATCTAGGTGCCAATGCTAGGGGTGGGAGTGGAGGAAAATGATAAATGGAGGATTTCTACAGGAAAACAATTATTATTAGTTTCCATGGTCTCTAAGAGCCCTATTCATGAACTAGGAGTCAGGGGCCTGTAGTGCTAGGTGCTATGCAACCAGAAGAAAAAGATAATTCCTTCCCTAAAGATCTTACATCGTAAGGACAGGCCTACAATACATTGGCCTGGCTGCGATAAGGTAGTGGTGCTGCTGTAACACATCTGGTAAAGACATTGCAAGCCGAGGGGAGAGTGCTTTTCCATCGACATAATTATTTCACCTCCACAAGAAAGAGAAGTTCTGTCAGCAGGAGTGCATCTCCTGCTGACATATTGCTGGTGTGGACAACACTTAGGTCATTGTGACTTGCATCACTGAAGGGGTGTCTTTTTTTCCACACAAAGTGAAATTTACTTTAGCGGTCATGTAGACCTGCCCTGAGCATAAGGTAGATGGATACAGACAGACAGGAATACAAGGACACAGTGGGTATGTCTACACTGGAAGCTTAAGTCGACTTAAGCAACTTCAGGGCCACATTTGGAATTCTTTAAGTTGACTTAAGCACTTGCTTAAGTTGACTTAGTAATTCTCAGCCTTAAAGTTGACTTTAAGGGTTAAGTCAACTTTATTAAGTCGACTCAACAAAATGCAGCCATTAAAGTAGACTTAAAGTTGACTTAAGGCAGGAGGACCATTTAAGTTGACTTTATAAAGTTGACTTAAGCCAGGGGATCCATTTAAAGTCGACTTTAATTCAACTTTAAATGGGTGCCCTGGCTTAAGTCAACTTTATAAAGTCAACTTAAACAAAGGGGGACTCTCTAAGTCGACTTAATAAAGTCAACTTTAAGTCAACCTTATTAAGTCAACTTACCTGAGCCCTCTAGTGTAGACATAGGCAATGAAAGTACATTGGTCAGCATGATAGATTGGTCAGCACACCAGCAGCCTGAGGGAACACTGATGAATCATGGAAGAATGCTTGCTACATGGTAGATGAATGAAGGAGAAATACTGGAAGAATGTTAGGGAATGCTTTTGGGTATAAGGATGCTCTGTGGAAGTGCTGTCATGAGACAAGAAGGAAGTGCATGGATTTCAGTTTATATCAGAAATGAAAGGCTGAGGTAAATCTCTAGAAATAGGAATTTGCTATTCAAAGGAATTTAATTCTTCCATATCTAATTTTTATGTTGGGAGAATTCTTGGAGAATTCAAGAAATTCTGGAGATGTGCTCAGATAATGCAAGAGGAATGCACAGAGCATGCTGGTAGAACATGAAGGGAATGATGGAGAATTTGCTGCTCAGTTGAGGAGAATGACTGAACTACTGGAATAAAGCTGAATGAATCCCAGAGGAATGTTAAGGGAAAAAAACCAGAGAAGTACTGGAGGGACCTAGGGAAGTATTGCTGGAGTGTCAGAGTAATGCTTGGAAATTTTAAAGAATGCTGAAGATATGGGGGAAAGGGAGGAAAGCCACAGGACTATAGAGAAGTTCATGGGGAATGTAGGGAGAATTGTAGGGAAATACTTGAGGAGGAATTCTTGTAAAATCCTAGAGTACTGAAAAGAAATTCTAGGAATATGCTGGGAGAGGGGTTCTGAAGATAATGCTGGAGGAACATTTTTGGAAAGTGATATTGTTGGATTGGTGGGGGACTGCTGAAGAAATGACTGAAGAATAGTGGAGATTGTCTATCAACTCTGTGTGTTTGTGTGTGTTGGGAAGGATGTGTCAGATGGTGGGATGCTGGAAAAGCCACATTATTTATGTTTGTAGTGTTGTAGCCGTGTTTATTCTAGGAGAGTAAAGAGAGATGTGGTGCATGAGATCTTTTATTGTTTCAACTTCTGTTGGTGAAAGAGACAAGATTTTGAGGTACTCTTTTGCTGAAAAGGTTGGGCCCGTGTGTGTGTATGTGTGTGCATGTATGCACTTTACCTCGCTCACTTTGTCACTCACTTTCATCCTTCTCTCATCTCACAGGGTCAGGGTCCTGCTGTTTTCCTTGGCTCCCTTGCTAAGGCACAGAAGGAGACTGCAGACTTCTTCACTGCAGTCTTTCTGTTGCCATCTTCCTGGTTCTTCACAAGTCCAGCCCACCCCTGTTCAGGTAAGATTCATCCTCTAATGAGGGTTGTTCCTTCATTCTAATCCTCTTATCACACTCACTGACCCATTCTGAGTTTCCTTAATCTTTTCATGGCTGGGGTGGGCTCAATACCTCATCACATGGGGAAATACGAAAATCCAGCATTGCAGGGGGACATGACTGGAACAGTGGCAGGGGAGATGGTCAGGCGCTTGTGAACAGAATAATGGCAGAATGTGGAAATAACGTGGGGAATTTAGAGCGAGCAATAATACTGGCAGAGTGATAGAAAAAGCTTGTTTAGTACCAAATGCTCTCAAGGTGGTGAGCAGTGTGGTATCATTTGCACTCTGCAAAGTGACAGCAGAAGAATGTGAAATGCTATCAAATCAGAATTCCCTGTCTCTTTTCACCAATGGTAGTGTATTATGTCTGCTTCATATGACTGCAGGTTATATGGCTACACCCATGCACCTCAGTGAGGAATCTGGCCCTTATACATTTGTGGCTGGTAGTCTGAAATTTGATCCTGGTGCTGCAGATGCCAGGAACATCATATTAGTGACTCACAGCAGTGATTCAGTGGGACATGATGACTCGTCACACCTCTTTCAATCTGGCTTTTTTAGGGGGATAAATTATGCAGATGTATCATGCTCTACCTGAGAGTCAACCCTGCAGAGCTCATCACTGCAAAGACTTCTTACTAATATGCGTGGGCTCATTTACTTCAGTAGGAAGATGCAGATGATTATGGACTTGGTGTGTGAGTGAGCACTGGTAGGATTGAGCCCTGACTGAAAGGAGGAAAGAGATCAGAATCTTTGAAGGTGGAGGTGCATGTTAGATGGCGCAGGACATGCAGGACAAAGGGTGAAAAGATTCAAGATCAATTCCAATCCTCATTACGTCTGTCTACACAGAGTAGTTCAAGTGAAGTCACTGGGTCAGATTTTCATCATAACTCACTTGACTTCATTACAGCTATGCTAATTTACACGGGCAGATAATCTGGCTCAGTAAAACAAACAAGAAGTTCCGTGACACTTAAAGACTAACACGTTTATTTATTGCATGAGTTTTTGTGAGAGAAAATCCCACTCTGACGAAGCTCTCTCACAAAAGTTCATGCGATAAATTTGTAGTCTTTAAGAGCTATGTTCCCTCTAAACTGTGCGTGTGTGCACACGCACAGAGGTTGTGAAACCCATGCACACAAACAAAATAAAGTGTGCACCAAAAAATTCAACAGTGCTAATATTTTTATGCTACTTTAAGAAGGTGATTTCAAGTAACATGTTTCAAATAAGATTTTGTAATTTATAAAATCATTTCCAACACCAGATCAAAATAAAATTTAGATATTATTTGCATCATACTCACTTCATTGCACTCACAAGTTTGACCACACTCACTGGAGTGCACACAAATTTGGACACTGGCTCCAAAAATTTGTACAAAAATTTTTTTTTGCACACACAGCCTATGAAAAATTAAAGGGAACATTGTAAGAGCCACAGGACTCCTTGCTTATTTTGCTGAGCTTGACTAACACAGCTATTCCTTTGGAACTTGGCTCACTAATGTAGCTCCTCTGTATTTACACCCACGCCATGAAGACAGATTCTGGTTCCCTTTCTCCAAGTAGTTTAATGGCCTCTCTTCTCCCAGCATGGAAACAGCAGAGATAAAAATCAGTCATAGTGAAAGGTCCTGATTCTCCTTGCACATCACTTCTGAACTTATGCAAAAGGTTCCATAGACTTCAGTGGCATAACTCTAAATGTATGCCATTCTAAGTTAGAGGAGAAAATGCTTACATGAATTTCTGTAAAACAAACAAACAAGAAGTCCTGTGGCACTTAAAGACTAACAAACATATTTATTGTATGAGCTTTTGTGGGAGAAAATCCCTCTGACGGAGTTGTTAAGTGCCACAGGACTCCTTGTTTCTTTGTTTTACTGAACTAGACTAACACAGCTGCCACTTTGGTTCATGAATTTTTGTTATAATCATTGCTTTGTAAACAGCACTTTACAAGTCCAGATTTTAGTGACTTCAAGCTTTGATGGTATTTGAGTTCTGGGCAATTAGAGAGCAGCACCGAACTGGCTAATTCTGGCTTTCTATTTGGATTCCAAATGCTGCTAAATTTCTTGGGTGCTGGAATATAAAATTTTGGTTTGGACTCACTTCTGGTTTGTAGCAAAATTGAGTGTCATAGCTCAAAATATCTTTTTAGTCCAGGTGAGAGAGGGAATTATTCTTATTTATTTAAAAATACATTCCCTTGGTCTCTTGCTTTGGAAGTAAAGTACTTACAGTTTCTGAACTAAGTAGTTACAAATCACTGCCTGTAGATTTAAACATTGCTGTCACATTAAAATAATTTTGAGAGCACAATTAAGTCCTCATTTGCCTGCACTGTATGTGTTGACAGCTGTTTGTTGCTGTAGCATAATAGAATTGGTTTTGAACTGTACAATCATTGTTGACTGACATTGAGATTAGTATTTGGTTACAGGGGAAAGTTTGTCTGTCTGCCCAGGACCCTCGGGCAAATCCAAATCCTCATACAATCCAGGGGAGAGAGATTTAGAAAATAAGACTTGTTGCTACTCCCGACAAATGCAAAATAAAATTATGATGGGTTAGAATGACAGAGATCAGTGGTGAAACTGACCATGAAATATTGCATTCTGTATATTCAGTTAGGTGCAGTAAACTATCCAAAAGATAACCAAAGCCCTTGCACTTTTTAAATCCTAGATGTCCTTCTGACAGTATAGGCGCTGTGTTTTCTCACTGAGTACCAATGGTAGCACTATGAGTTAGATGTGGAGCAAGCTCCATTGAAGTGTACAAGGAAAGTTGAGACCTAAAAAGGCTTCTTTTAGTTGCACCCCTGTGCAAATACAAGTTCCAATAACAATTCTAATGCTTCCTCAGCTGGACAAATGTCAGCTTTAACTCACCCTTACAATTCCCCACACTTCAGTTGCTGTCTGCAGTCTGTAGCGATGCCTCAGAGTGGGCCCAGGTACAGTGCCCAAATCATGGTACAGTGAGAGAACTACCAGAGTACAGTAACCATTCACCTTTTCTCTCCTCATGTTTATGACATATCCCCTATGCCAGTGTGGGAAATTCTGTCTGAGAGAAGGCATGAAAGGAATGAGCTCAGGGTTCTGCTTCACAACTGAAACACAGCTCATACTGAGGGGCTCAGGGGGTCTTTGATTTTTACATTCTGATGCATAGGCAGATAGTAGAGTCCTTCGTCTCTGTGGAAGGACAGATGATGTTTCTTCAGAGGCAGAGCTATGCTGGGGAGGGGAGGAGATGTAGCAGATCCTGGAGACAGTCTACTTTTTAAGACAGTCTCTCAAAGGTTCTGGTGGGAGCTAGGGGAGAAATGGCTCTGGTAAGGGCCAGATTTTACAGATTCTTTATTTATCTTACTCCCAGATGTTCCAATGAAATCAGTGAGAAGTAGGATTTGATTAAATGAGAGTGATGGTAACAGATGGAAGGCAAATGTCTGGCCCTGTTAAATTGAATGGCAGAACTCCCATTAACTTCAGTACAGGCAGGATTTCATTCCCAGACCTTAGAGTTTATGTAAAATATATAGAATTTGTACCTGTCCGTGATGGATAGGGCATCACCCCTTCCATCCTCACTCCCACCTGGCCTCCCAGCTGCTGTCTCTAGCACCTGCAGTCGAATGATTTCGTCCCCAAGTGTCAAGATACTTGGGGAGAAAAAAATCTGTTCCCTTCACCCACTTTCTAGTGCATCTGCTTTGGAGGAGCTGACATAATTTGGCTTATGACAAAGGACTTCAGGGAAAAATGCAGAAACCATGAATGTCTTTGTCTTGTGTTTTTAAAGATGTTTTCTACTCATCTTATGTGCTGTGTTCTGGTTCCCTGAGAGAAGAATTTCTGATACCAAATGCCAATCACTTTTCATCTGGATAGAAAAGAAACTTCTGTTTTCTCCATTGCAATCATCCATTATGGGATGTTTTGCTTTTTCTTCCAAGGCATCTGTTACTGGCTGCTATTGAAGGCTGGGCCCTGGGTAGGAAGAACTTTGGATCTGACTCTGTATGGTATTTCTGTGTCAAGCTAACTATTTGGAACAAAAAATTGTGCTCCATGGGACTTGGGGGCAGGGGGGAATGAGGATGTGGAGTTGGAAGAGGCTCTCAGCAGGTATTTACCAGAAAAGGTCTAGATCCTGGCCTCAGAATGGCTTTACACCAGAGGCAAACTTCATTGGTGTGGCTGTGAGTTCAGAGTGAGACACCTATTCTTCACAATTTTACCTTTTGTCTAATTAACATTTCCCTGGCATTCACAGCGCTATTTACTAAGTCATGTTCGCTACCTGCAAGCAGCAGTCACAAAGATTTTAGTGCTGATCATTGAATGGAACAATGCTTTGGACATATGGTTGTGATCTTATCGCAACCGATGTCAATGGCAACATCCCAACAGACTGCAGTAGGAGCAGGAGTAGGCCCTGAAATTTTCAGAACACTGTTTTAAAAATTTGATGATTCCCCCCCGCCCCCAATACACACTGTTTCATACCACTGCTTTTCTGTTTGTTTAATTTCGGTGCAAAGAGTAAAATGTAACTCTTTTATGTGAACTATATTCATTATTGTTTTCAAAAGAGAGCTTGAAGTGTTGTAGAATGTGGCTTGAGTTTTGTATGAGGTCTAATTTCCTTCCCATTCACAACAGTGTAAATCAAAAGAAAACCCACTGAAACCAATGAGGTTATGCAGCTGTCCAAATGGTGCAAACAGAGAATCAGATCCCATCTATTCACCCACAGCTGAGGTTTTTTGGAAAGTAAACATTTTCAAGGGCCATATTTTGCCCTCATCTACACTGGTGTAAAACATTCATAATTCCACTGAAATCAATGGAGTTACTTTGGATCCGTCCCAGCAGAAAGGAGTTCAAAACTTGGCCCTGGGTGTCACATGCCGAGGTCAGGACAGGCAGGGCAGGATACAGTGTGATTTCCTATGCTGAAAGAGAAGCAGAATACTGAGTCAGAATTGTGCTGCTGAGCCGTAACATAAGAAGAGCTCTAATGAGTCTGAAACAAGTTGGGAGAGGATTAACTTACGTGACTGGACAGAATCTGTAATCGATATGGAACAAAACTGTTTTTGTGTCCTCTCCCTTGCTCAACCTCCAGCATCAAATCTCTTGACTTGCATGGCAATGGTTGGGCTGAATAGACCCGCAAAGAGACCTTTTATCACCTGTCCTAACATGTGACCCTAATGCTGTAGCTATTGTCAGCAAACGGTACATTTTCCATCACCTGCAATTGGAGAGATCCGTCTACTCTTCTTTCTTCTGCTCACCATTCATATTCTGATTTTCATAAATGCCAGACAAAGAGTGCCCAGCTGGACTGGAAAAAGGAATGGGAAATTATGGAAATATTATCAGCCTGATCATCCTGTATGTGCAATAAATGCACACAGGATAGGAAACTCAATAAGCGTTGGCTTCTGAAGTTTTCTCCGAATCATTTAATTGCAAAGGATGGGAGTTAAACCCTCTCTTTGACACACCAACCTATACAGAATGAGCAGGGGGATTTGCCTTCTCCATCCACAGATTTCTGGAGATCCAGAGTGCTCTCAAAGGTTCTCTGCAGACTCGTCCCTTTGTACCACTGCTCTCTAGGTCCCACAGCAGCACAGCTATTGGAAGAATCTTGCTCCCATTGGCTGATTCCTCACGCACAATACATCTGGTGGCAGCAGAGAGGGGCCCCACAAGAAATAGTGCGGCTTGAGGGAACATTGCTGTTGACAACCTATCCATGGGGTCTCAGATGTGCTCATGATCAGCCCCATCCTTCCTAAACCCAGCAAAATCCTAGGATCACGTAGCTCTCTGGAGCAGTCTCTGCAGAGGCAAAGGAGAATGTGGTAATGCGGCTTGGAGCCAGAACTCCCCTCCTTCAACTCCCTGCAGAACAGATCTAGATGCATGTCCATCCCACTTGATGATGCTGAGGGAGGGATCAACGCTTGGGCAAAAAATGCAGCTTTGAAGTGGTAGGAATTGTTCCCTTCCAGCTGCAGAGTAGGTTATTATAAACATCCACTCTCAACAAACAAGCAAACACACATTTTGAATTACACAAACCTATAATGTGCCACAGGCCTCTAACTGCTTTTGCTGTATGCAGACTAACATGGCTACCTCTCTGGGAATTGTCACAAATCTTTTTCAATACCACTTATCACCCATCTGGTGAGAACTGTAAAAGAAAATGAACAGAGTGTGTGTTCTGCGCAGCTGCCAAACAAAGAATCTGTAGAATAAGAGTTCAGATTACATTGGCCAGGTGACAGACATGGCAATTTCCTACAATGTCTTTGGGGAGTCTTATTGAATTGTTTTTAGGCATCTTTGGAGTCCATTGTTCAAAGGTATGGTCTGTATATTACAGTGGGGTTGGATGATCGAAGGACTAGATTGACTGGTGGTGTGGAAGGATGATTTTTTAGGACAATATGTGTGAAGTGGGTTTTCTGGGAGGTATCAAGGGAGTAGTGAATCAATGTTTCCTTTTCCACCTTTGAAGATGCAAAAAAACCAGCCTTGGAAGCTGTGCTGTGAGGAAAGGGCAATGGTCTGCTGATTGGTTGTTTCCAGTGTCACAAGATCAAAGATCCAAACTGCAGAAGGAGGTGGCAGGTGGTCTCGAATTAGCTTATTAGCACATGGGTAGGTTCTTTTATTGCTTTAATTTATTTTCTCTGTAACGTTGTTACCAAATAAATAAATGTGCAGGCTTAGAATGAGCCATGTGGTCGCTTGTGAGCAATTAGGTTGTTTGTAGCCTCTGAAGAGAAAGCAAAGCTGGCTTGCTTAGCCAGTCTGATTTGCTGAGAAACTCAGTGTATGCAGGAAAATCTGTAGCATGGAAAAGCCTCAGTCAGGAGGGAGAGAGCTGTAGGCCTCTGCCCAAAAAAGTGAGATCTGAGGAGCTGGCACTAGCTTTTGCTAAATGACTGAGGGGGAAGCCAGATGCTGTGGCCCTGAACTTGTGACATGCCTTACTGAACCTTTGGCATTAGCCACCATTCATGTCAGTCCACTTAGCTTATGTCCTGACAGCAGCTCCTTTTACTGCCTTTGTGTCAGGTGATGGGGCATCATCTTCCTCCAGCCGTTAATGCCTCTCTTGCTTTTTAGTGTTCTTAAGTGCTCTGATTTGCTTCTTGCTCATCTTTCTCAAAATATTCCTTTCATAAAAATGCTCTCTGCCAGTTCATTCCCCTGAAGCATTTACTGTATGATCCCATTTCCCATAAGCAACTTTAGAATGAGCTATTCAGTTAAGTCAGAATATGATGTAATGTTTTATTTGCAGCTAACATAGCTCACAAAAAGCAAGGCACAAATGGCTGGTTCTCATTAGTTGAATTGTCTAAGTAAAAGTGTCATCATAGGGGTCATCGTCTTGTGAGTGATAAATAAGCTCAAGTTGGGTGCGAGGGTGAGTGAGGCTCTGACTCCACAGAGCATATGCATGCCTCCATCATTCCCTACCACATACTGGCGTAAGGTCCAGTGATGTCAGACATCTGCTGGTAGTGCTGCAGTTTTTGAATGACAATTCTTTCCACAGTGCTGCGACCACATTGCTTTATTTGAGAGTGAGACTGTGTATGGAGAAAGTTCGGACTAATTGCAGATCCTTAAATATCCTAGTGCTGTATGTTCTCTGACCCAATATTATGGGCACAGATTTCTCCTGCACTTGTGTTTTGCTTGGTGTGAAGGGGCAGGGGCCTTCAAAAAGCCGGTTATGACTCTGATCCTATGCTAGGTCCTGGCTTCTGCTTGGGGCAGCTCTGATTTAACATACTGACATAGCAACTAGTTTAATTAACTTTCACCCAATGACAGGTAATAGGCAGCCCTAGTTTAATAGCTTACTTGTATTGGGGACCAGCTCAGAGCCTGCAGGGCCCCAGGATGGAGGAAGATTGGTCTTATGCTAAGCATGGCTTGACCAGATCAGCTAATTTAGCCTGGAGTTTGAATTTTTGCAAATCCCTCAGATCATGCTTTTGAAGTTCCCTGCTGTTTCCGGAGAATCAAAACCAGCGTGATGAGTGAGTTGCCTATTTTTATAGCAAACCTATTCAAACCAAATTCATTGCTGGTGTAAACAGTAGATGCCTCTCCACTGAAGCCCAAAGAACAGTAGCCACTTATGCCAGTAGTGAAATTTTTATCAAGGCTGAATCAATTGTGACTTCATCCAGGGTAGTGTCAAGGGGATGCCTAACTGATCTGTGAAACTGCTATTGACTTTCAGGGGGATTGGGAGTTAAGTACCAAAGTGCTCTCTTGTTTGACAAGGTTCTAGGAGGCTTGGCTGTGGGATTTTCACCTACACCTTTTGAGCAACCACCACCAAAATATTTCATGAACCAAAGGAGAATGTTTCTATTACAGGGAAGAGAGAGAATTACTTGTCCTTATTTGTTTTTAAACAATTTTCACATTTCCTGGATCTCTTGGTTTGAAAGTAGAGCACCAACTGTCTCTTCATTATGAAGCACCTTTTAGATTTAAACACTGCTGTCATATTAAAATAATCTAGGGGACAGTGTCCATATTTGCCTGCACAATTCACTTATTGTTTGAGAGAAGTGATTTGCCTTTGAGAGAACCTTTGGGCTCAATTTGCCACTGTTGTAAATAGGTACATCTATACTGATTTCAGTAGGTTTGCATCCAGTTACACCAGCAGTAAATTGGACTGTCATGGGCATCACTTCTAGGAAAATGTGGTTTGCTATATTATATGTGGATCAATTGTTAAGCAATATATAATCTTGTGTGCATATTAAATTTGTACTGTATGATCTACACTGGCTGCCTCTTGGTTTCTGGGCTGAGTTTAAGATTTTGGTTTCAACCTGTAATTGGTTAAAACCTCCACCCACAAAGGTACTTTAGCACCCAAACCCCAGACTCAGGCATCTAAATTTCAGGATTAGGATCCATTGAGATGCTCAAAACTTCTGCTGAACTGTAGGTCCATGAACTTACTAGGTATCTAAGTTTTCAGGGTAAAAGTTCCCATAGCACTTCAGGGCTAGTCTACACTTCCCGCCATTTTCAGTGGCAGTCAAAGGGGATGCGTAAGTTACTTAAAATAACTTGCATACCTTCCTTTGACTTCCTAACATTTGGTGAGTCCACTGCCTTGAGTCAAAGAGAAATGCCTTCCTTTCAGCTCAAACTACTCCAGCTAAGGGGCTGGAGTTAATGGATCATCTCCCCAATCGATTGAGCAGGTCGTCACAGACCCCTGGGAAGTTTGATCTAATAGAGGTGAATTTGTCATGGTTAGGCTAGACAAGCCCTAAGTTTCTGCCCCTCTGGAAATGTGTTCTGCTGCCTCCCACTAGGTGTCTGAATGCCTGTCTTGCAACTGTGCTGAGGATAATTCACAAATCAGGGAAGATAAACTTTGACCTGTCTAAGTCCTGTGGAGGGCTTGATCCAGTAGGCATGCTCAGAGGCTGCCTTCCTGATTGTATCCCATTCAAAATCTGGCACCCAAGAGGAAAAAGTGCCCACATTTTTTAGTCCAGTGGTTAGAGAATTTGCCTGGGATGTGGGAGACCAATGTTCAGTTCTTCCCCTCTGCTTGAGGGAAAGAGAGGATTTGAACAGGGAGCTCCCAGTTGAGTGCTCTAACCACTGAGCAATGGGATGTTTTGGTATTCTTTCTCTCCTTCTCCAGCCCAATGGCTGCTTCACTGTGGATAAATAGTCATGGGTGGATGACAGAGGGAGAATAACTGACTGTGTAGCTTAGTGGTTAGGGTACCCCACCTGGGATCTGGGAGACCCAAAGTCCAGCTTCATTTATTATCTGTGTACAGTGGAAAAACTTGAGCAGGTGAGATTGAGGGAGCCCTCTGATCAGAATATCCTGTAGCTCAGTTGTTAGAGCACTTGCCTGAGAGCTTGGAGATCTCTGTCTGAAACTTTTCCCCTTCAGGTGAGGGAAGGGGAATTGAACCAGTATCTTTCACAACCCTGCTGAGTACTTGAACACCTATACAATGGGCTGCAAGATATAACATAAACAGCAGAAACCTCCTCCTCTGCCTGTACTTACATGGAGCAAGGCAGGTGCCTAATTCATTCTCACCAGAAGGAGACGCCTGGCTTCAGGAGATGGCTCACTAGCAGACATAGGCACCTTTCTGCCCAGACTTAAATGCCAATATGCAAGAGAGGAGTGAAGCTTCTTAACATATCCCCTCTCAGTGGCATCTCTCATCAGCTGGTTTAGGCGTATCCCATCTAGTGTGCTGGCTTTTGTTGATTGCAGTACAGGGTGTCTGTCTCTCCCCATTCAGCTGAGGAACCTAACTCTGCCTTTGCAGATTGCAGTGGTATGCCTGTGATTCCCTTTTTCTGGGTACTTAAATGTTAGGTGCCATGATGCTGAATGATGCAACACCTGATGTGAACTTTTGTTCATAATTAGATGCTAGGAGATGTTTTCCCCAACAAGAGACAATGAAAAGCAGATGGTCCTGCTAACTGGTACTTTTTATTGTCCTTTTGGCAGAACAGGTCTGTCAAGTACTATGTCTAATCCTAAATTCAGAGAAATCCTAATGTCGAGAGTTATCTACCCCAGTATATTTAATTCTGGCATTAGGGATGCAGAGCTGGCCAAGGTGCCTTTATAATTTCAACAGACACCCATTTGCCCACTTGTGAGCACTACGTACAATATTAGTGATACCATGAATGTGCTCTGGAGCTGTGTGAGAATAATACATAATCCTGGACTGGAAAAGTCTAAATAATTTTTCACTCATGAGTCAGATTCGCTTGTTTGCAGGGCATCAGCAGAGTGTCTGTGTACCATTTCTGTCCAGCTTTGAGGAGTTGAAAGGGAGTTTTAAGTGATGCATAAACCTTGTACTCTACACAGGAGCGAATGTTACCTCCATCTGTACATAGTTGTATTAGTTGAATGAGTTCCCTGGTCAGCTGGTTCCAGAGTTACTCTCAGTTGACAATGGTGTAATGGAGACTGTACTTTGGCCCTGAACTGTCAGGTGTTATCAGACCCTCTTTCTGTTAAAGTATATTTCCTTGTCTCTAAATGTTCTGGGGGAATAGCTGAAACTTTTGGATAACTGGATGTTCAAATAAATGGAAATGATATTTTGAGCTACAGCTTCACTGATACAGAAATGTGGGGGAATGAAGGGAACAGTGCTGATGTTTGCTTAATACTTGTTTCTTTTTGACATCGTCCTGCCAAGCTGCTGTTGCTGCTGAAACAGGATCAATATTCAGTAACTGAAGGAACCAGCTCAGAAGCTCTGTACAAATACAAAGCCATAGGTCAGTGGTAACAGGAGTTAAAAGGCTAATTGAGAAATTATTAGCAAATGATTAACTAATATAGCACTACATGGGGATTCGGATAACTAGGATTTAATTTTGGATAAAGAGCATTAAAATATACAGGTGTAAACCATAGTTGAAAATAAGGGGCATGACATGCCTCTCCATTATACTAAGCAAGGAGTCATGCGGCACTTAAAGACTAAAAAATTTATTTATTGCATTAGCTTTTGTAGGAGAAAAGCATCTGATGAAGTGGGATTTTCTCCCATGAAAGCTCATGCAATAAATAAGTTTGTTAGTCTTTAAGTGCCACAGGACTCATTGCTTGTTTTGCAGAACTAGACTAACAGCTACCCCTTGTAACTTGGCTTGGCAACCTCCATTATACCAGTTTTCCACTGGCATAGCTCCATCAATGTGAATGAGTGAAGTCCTGCCCTATGATACTGCTCCCATTGAGTCATCTGAAAATGGAAACAGGCCTTAGTACTGCCTTCAACAGCCATCTGGGGCTTTTCTTGGAGTAGGAGATACCCTGAATAACACAGAGGCACTGCAGCTGTTCCTTCACTAGTCATAGTTTTTGCTGGAGGGGGTCCTGCTGGGCTCATGTAACGGGAAGGAGTAGCATGGGAAGGTTGTGGTTGGAGAGCACTTTAGGTCTGCTCTGTGTTGAAACTAAGCAGGGTAGGGGGGCAGAATGGTGGTAAAAGCCCTCAGCTGTTTCAAGCCATACTTGCACACTCTGAAGGATGCAGTGTGATGTGTTTACATCGGGACAGAACTGATGTCCAAAGGAAGAGAATTAGGCCCCAGGTTTTGCCACCAGTGGAAAACAGGTGTGGGGGACAGAAGCAAACTGTTCACCGAGTTTATTGTAGATTGGTGTTCTAGGGTTCTGTTACTGACAAAGGTTTGACAGACTTAATTTGAGAGACACTGCTTGAAAGTGTTACTTCTTCTAGCTTAGCCTTATGGAGCCCCTTCACTAGAAAGTAAAAACCAGCTGTCTGCTTCATAATTCATTCTTAAAAAGTGGCATTAATGTGTAGCTACCTTAGATGGCAAGGAAAACAGATGGAACAAGGAACACAGTGAATCGTGGGAAATCTGTTCAGGAATTTTTCATACCAAGTCTGTTTCAAATAGCAGATTGCAGTGTCCCCGGTTTGAGGTTTTCGGACACAGTTTAATACACTGTTTAATTATTTGTGTGTTTAAGGTGGGGTTTTCAAAGGTGCATAAGGGATTTGAGCATCCAGCTATCATTAATTTTAATTGGATTTGCATTCCTAACTTTTTTGGGTTCCCCTAATGGCCCAAACTCAGTTCTTTCCAGGAACTATCTGCAACTCTCACTGCTTTGCAGATATTAAAGCCAACAATAATTTAAAGATCCGGAACATAACTCCAGAGCTGCTCATTCATTCATTCATTCATTCATTCATTCATAATGAAACAAAATCACCATATCATAAAACCAGTTACCAAACCTCAGATTGAAGCCCAATCCAACTCCAGTCCACAAATTGGCCTCCATTCCAAATTCCCAAAATAAGAGGTGAGCTTGGCTGGGTATTCATAAGGAGAGCCCTGCGCAGACACAAAAATGTGGAACCACATCCGATACGCATCTACTCAGTGATGCTATTGATCCGATCCAAAATCTGCATGCCAGGTTTTAGCTGCATCCGTAACCACATCCGCAACTGAGCTTGGGCTCACAGTAAGTGTTTCAGACTTTGATTGGTTCATTCCCCATATGGGTCGCAGCCACCTTTTCCTTTTCTTTTTTGCGGTTTGCATGCTGTGCTGTCAGTCAGATTTCCTTGCCCATCAGTGAAATCTCTGATTGACAGCATGTCATGCAACTGCAAACAAGAAGAGGAAGAAGTGGGCAGGGAACTCATAGGGAATGAGCCAGTCGAAGGCCAGGAGTGGCTTGCTAAACTCCAGACTGAGACTCTGTCTGGAGTGCTTCCTGGTTCCTGGTGCTGCTGACACAGATCAGCAGAGGAGTTGCACTGTGAGAAGGTAAAAGTAGAATCCGTATCTGTGAGTCAACCCGCAGCAGTGGGTCTGCAGTTATCCGCACCCACATCCACCGATGCAGATAACCACAAATCTGCAGTGGATATCCGCAGATCTTCAGGGCTCTATTCATAAGTATAGCAAATGTGTCTTGACTAAGATGGAAAGTGAAGTGTGAAGTTGTAGGTGCTTCATTGCAAAAGTCTGCTAGATGCTCCTTCCCTCTTCAGTCAAGTAGGATGCAGCTAGAATGCCTCTGATGATCTCAACTTGAGTAGATTACAAGTGTGCTTACAGTGCTGTATATGTAATAAATCATTCCCAGATACTACAGTAGAGCATGCCTTAGAAGTGCTAATAGGAATCATCAGTGTTTTTTTTTTTTTTTTTGGTGTTGGTATGCAGGGATATAGAATACCTGCACTTTTTCTAGTGTCCCTGCTGCCCAGCTGGGGGGGCAGGGTCAACAGGGGAAAGGAGAGAAATAGGATGCACTCATAATAATAGGAAGTGCAAGGTCATGCACGCATGGACAAATAAGAAGAATTTTTCCTATAAGTTGGGGATGCATCAGTTGGAAGGGACTGAGTAAGAGAAGGATCTGGGAGTACTGGTTGATCACAGGATGATTATGAGCTGCCAGTGTGATGTGGTCGTGAAAAAAACTAATGTAGTCCTAGGATGCATTAAAAGAGGTATTTCAAGTAGAGATAGGGAGGTGTTAGTGCTCCTATACAAGGCACTGGTGAGACCCCATCTGGAATATTGCATGTGGTTCTGGCTCTCCAAGTTTAAAAAAGATGAGTTCAAATTGGAACAGATGCAGAGAAGGGTTACAAGGATGGTTCATGGAATGGAAAACCTGCCTTATGAGAGGAGATTTAAGGAGCTTGGCTTGTTTAGCCTAGAGAAAAGAAGGTTGAGGGGTGATAGGATAGCTCTGTATAAATAAATAAAAGGTGAGATTTTGTGGCCTGCATTGTGCAGGAGGGTCGGACTACATGACCATACTGGTCCCTTCTGACCTTAGAGACTATGAGTCTAGAAGAATACCAGCACCCCTTACCCCCCGCCTTTTTAAATGCCCCCCCCCCCAAATACTGAGAGTCATAAAATAATATGCTGGCAGGTGCAAATGTGCACCACTGCCCTCTGCTGGCTGGAGTCAGAACTGGTCTTCTGTGTTTCATAGGCAGAATAAACTGTGAACTAGAGGTGGTGAAGAAATGGTGAAAACTTTCCCTTTTCTTTGTGATAATTCTTTTTTAGTGACAAAGTTCCAGCCCATTACAGAATGGATCAGAAAAGAGAAATTTAACTTTCATGAAATCTTCCTTTGTTTTCTCAGTTCCATTGCCTGTAATGATTATTATTTTTTTCGTCTTTCTTCTCAGGCAGTAGGCAGCTGTGCTTTTGAAGTAAGATAATCTGAGTTCTCTGTCTGCCCTCACCTATTAGTTCCTTGGGAGTGATGGAGTATGGCACAGAGGTAGGTGCCAAGTTCTACCTGGTCACAGATTTATGATGTTCTGGAAGGCTACATTTTGGTAATTCACCAAAAGCCCTGAGCAGGAGAAAGGTATGAAGGGGAGCAACTCCACCTGAGAGGAATGCAGTGGAGAGTGGGCCTGCCTGAGTCCCAATATCCCCTGTTGCTGCTTCCTGTGGATGGGTGA
The DNA here is from genome assembly GCA_007922195.1 of Podocnemis expansa. Classification (NCBI taxonomy): domain Eukaryota; kingdom Metazoa; phylum Chordata; order Testudines; family Podocnemididae; genus Podocnemis; species Podocnemis expansa. The sequence continues at coordinate 2,513,898 of ML682088.1, forward strand.
AGGTTTGCATTTCACATTAGACTAGCACAGTGCTCTTTTGGGGATGCCAGTGCAGAAGAGAAGGGAGGCATGATACTGCTTCTTTTTCCCTTCCCTATCTCTCCTTATGTTTGGGTTGGAGCCAAAAGAGCACAAATCTCGTGCAAGGAGGGAGGGTTCTACACCCACCCCATCCCTTACTATTGCCCAAGTGGGAACTGCTAGCTAGGTCTAGTGTTAGCAAGTTCTGCTTTGAATTCTTGCAGTTCACTGACTAGGCCCTGGCTATTCAGTATGAGAATCATGGACAAGCCCAGGGTATGTGACCTCCTTTCCATTCTTGAGAAGAGTTGTGATAAGGTGTCCATCCTGCATGAGCTCTGAGTGGGTTAATGGGGATCAAAAAGGGACAGTTAATCTTATATGCTAAAGGTGGAGTGGGAGCCAAGGCACAGTAAGACATAACTACAGGAAAAGCCCAGCTGGGACAGGGCGTTGAGTAGGATTATACAGCCAGGAGGTGACCGCAGGAAGAGCTTGCAGGAAAGGGGCCTGGAGTCACTCTCTAGGGAAAGGGAGGCACTCTTGGAAAAGGAGAAAGTCCAGGAGGAGAGTAAGCTCTGGGATTCTGCTTTGGACTAGTGAGTTTGGCAAGAAGCTGATAGGAGTGAAGAAGTCATGGAGAGCAGATAAAGCTCTGTTAGCAAACCCTGGGACTGGCCAGGAAATAGAGAGGTGGCATAGGAAGGAGTTCAGGGAAACAGTAACAGAGGCCGAGCAGATCTGGATTGCCGGGGATAGGCTCCTTGGGCTGGAGCCCAGAACTGCAGGTGGGCCCAGATCTAAGAAGTGGCACTGGACCTAGAGGTGGAGTAGAAGACTCTGAGGTTGTATCTGCATCACCTGTCTACAGTGGGACTTTGACACCCCACACAGGAAGTTGGGTCTGTATACTCAAAGAGGAGCAAATTGAGTCACAGAGGGAGGAGTCACAGTGAGAACAACACATGACAGGGGTGCCACATGGGATTAAGGCTGATTCTCCCACCACAAGGTTGTGCCCTTGCAGTGAGTGGAGACATTTACATAGGGGCTTCTGAACTTTTTTCTGTTGTAAGATAGGTGTCACAATAGGGACCAATTTGAGAACCACTGGACTAGAAAGAGACTGACCTGACTGGACTCCCTGAAACAAGTTTGTGTGTTTTTTTGTTATATGGATATTTTTTTTTTTTTTGCCTACAGTAGTTCCATCCTTTTTAGAGTCATGGACTTGCCGACATGATTTGTCATATGGTGCTGCAAGTGTGGGTGTGGTGTGTAAAAATTGAAATGTGCCAAAAAAGTAACAAAAGCCAGAGCAAAAATTCCTGTGAAGTGCTTTGCATCCCTTTTGCCATTTCAGGGTTGAATTCCGTGGTCAGCTCCAGCGCTTTGGCCAGTTCACCAAGCCGAGCACTGCTTCCTTTGGGAGGCTGCTCTACAGACTCACCTGTCTCTATGATCAGAAATGTGTCCTGCTAGTCAGCTTAAATAAACCTTTGCTCAGCTTCATTCCAGTGCCACTAGGGTACCTCTTTGGACCACTCTATGTAATTCCTCAGCCTAGTTGAGGAATCTGCAACCTGCTGCTCCAGAGTTGCATGCAACTCTTTGGCTGCCCCCTTGCAGCCCCAAGCTCTGCCCCCCATCATTGGTGAACCCTGTGGGGGGCCCATTCCTGGTTCTAGCCTCCCCCCACCAGGTGACCCTGTGGCAGGCGCCCTTGCCCAGCTCTCCCTTACCAGGGCACTACACCCATTCCAGCTCTCAAAACACTTGGTTATTGAAGGAATTTTTAGAAATGACTCTTATCTTTCAGGTTGCTGACCCCATTGTAGTCCTAAATAGGTTTTGAGAATGTGGGTCTTAGTATTTACACTTTTCAGATATTTAAGTGGTTATGAGTTCTCCCTGTCTCCTTTCCTTAGTCTTTATTATAAACTAAGTACATTAAGGAGGCAGTGCAGTTCCAGCCATTTAGTGAGAGACCTGGCCCATTTATCAGGTGGTTTCTTAGCTGCAAGTCTGCAGTGGTAGAAGCATCAGCTATGATTCTTCTCTCATTTGCATCGGTTTCATACTGATGTAATTCCACTGACTTCGGAGTTGCACCTGATTTATACCATCTGTGTAAATGAAAAGAGACTCAGGCTTTATGTCTGAATGTGTTTTCCACTCCAGGTGGGTGTTATGAGGCATGCAGCTTTGTACCCTGTGTCACCGTAGTAACTGAAAGCCATTGTTTCCCGGCAACTGTCAGGGTTGCTAAGAGAATTTCTGTAGATATTTTGTAAATCTTGGGTTTCCATACCTTAACCACTCAAAATTCAGGGCTATGTATTTGACAGTACAGCAAAGAACTGATGGCCAGGATGAGTTTTACTTTGAATGTGGTTGTGTGTTCATTTACTAACATAATAACAACACAGTGATATTGGTTGCAGAGGGGATATGTCACAGGAACTGAAGCTTCTGTCAGGGCATCAAGAGTTAGTTACTGAATGACCTCAATTTCTCCATCTGTGAGATGGGGACAATGATACTGTCCTCTGCACAATGACCTGAGTTCTATGGATGGAAACATGAGTGCTAACTAAATATTAGGGTTGATTTATATCTTGGTTCCCTACCCTTTCCCTTCTGGCAGACACTGTGAGAGAGAGAATCTCTCATTCCCAACACTGTGGTCCTCCCACTAAAATACATTGTGGACCAAGCATTTTGTGAGCCACTAGCAAAGGCCTCACGAATCACTGGTTGTCCATATAGACCATTGTATGAAAACAACAACTCTGTGCTAGGTCATTGATTCATCAGGGAATTAGTCCAGTCTTAGGCTAATGTAATGTTCAAGAAATCCAGGGAGTTAAAACGGCACAAAATTGGAGGACATGGTGAGGGGTAGGTGAATCTGATAAGTATAAATCAACCAAAGATCAGTAGGGACCAAAGTCATTATTATCTAATGTCTCTTTCTTAACACATATAGAATGAGTTGGTGTTCTCTGTGTGGTGCATGTAAGTTAACAACATTTCTGCAGTGCAAGTGGGCAACACTGTATTATTACATAAGGAGCTTGGTTGACCCTGACTGACTTGTTGTTGGGAATCACCACAGAGGGATCAAGAGCCGAACAGGCATTAAGACAAAACTACCCACTTGCCAGTAAAGGCTAACTCTACAGGTCAGAGAGGAAGACACATTTGGCCAAGCGCTCCGAGGGAAACTTGCCCAGTTGGTGCACCAGCAGTAGATCTTTTGAGGATAAACAGTGGGCCTTGCTCTGCAAAGTGGAGAATGTGGTGCTGTTCACTAGGACTAACATCTCTAAAACAAAAATGGCTTCCATCTGGCTCTTCTGAAACCTCGCAGAACCATTCTCTTGGTGCCTACTGCAGGATTTCTTACATTTTCCAAAACACTAGACCCTGGCCACTGATGGCCAGCTCATTTCCTGCATTATGAGGCATCTATGAGGGAAAAGAAACAGACATTATAACTTGGTGCCCCTAAAACTATTGACAGGATGGAAGTTGAGCCAATGTAGCATGGTTCTCCTAGTCTCCTCCAAGCCTGCAGAAACACTGCCTGTTACGAGTTGTTTGGGATTTGGTAGGGTGTAGCCAGACAGGGTGATATTGGAACAGAGGGCATCTCTGCTCTGAGTGGCATCATCCATCAGATGACCAATGAAATGTTCATAGGTGTAGATCTGGATTGAGTGATAAAACAATAAGACCCTGTATGGATTTTAGATAAGCCACAAATGACCATGAGGGATGTTTAAAATATTTTGTTTCCCACCAATCTGATGCAGCCATTGGTGGATCTGTGTTGCCTGAGGTGTCAGCACCCACATTGTAAATGAAAATGGCACACATCAGTATAAAAAGAACTAAAGTTGCAATGAATGGCTTGTATTTCATTTTCTATCACTGTCATTTTTATCATTCTATTAATCTTCCATGTCCCCAGAAAACTTGCTTAAATAACTTGCATTTCCTACAGCAGTAATGGTTCCCATCCATCACTGCAAAAGTATGTTCCACCAGCACATCTGTCAGAAGTCATCAGGTGCCTCACAGGCCCCTTGATCCATTGCTCAGTGACAGGGAACCTACGATACCCTGACTTAGGTCAAAACAAAAATATATTCTGACATTTGTCCAGGGTTGGAAAGAGCAGAGTCTAATAAATGAAAACATTATTGCCGGTTGGTGGCAGGTCTGTCCAGTTGGGAGGGGAAGGAAAAAGTGTCTGAGATCACAGCTGTCAGTTCAAAGCTTTTCATGGCTGCTCTCCCCTTGCACAAACATGAAATCATTTATTTTTGTTGACACCCAGAATTGTGGCTTTGAACATTTCCATGAGATGTGAGAGCAGGGGGAGTATGTTGCAGACTTTTAAATGGGGCTTTGTTTTCATCTGTTCAGCTTGGTCACAGGAAAAAAGTAAAAAATAGATCCCTCTTTTTTATTCAGAATTCATGTGTTTCTGACATTAGCAGGGAAGTACTTTTCCACCCCTCTTTCTTCCCCCATTCTTTGATTTGAAAGGTCTCTCTACGTATTTTTCAATTTTTGAGCGATTTTTATGGTTAAAGCTTCTGGCTTGACACCCTTGCAGAATGAAGTCATCTCACAAGAGGAAGTGATCGTCACCTGTGGTAAGGTGGTCTGGTTATAGTTGAAAACTCATGTGTGAGGGATGAGAGACAGACCCCAGCTCTGACTGAGGTGTGGTTGGGACAGGATCTAAGGGCAGTGACTTCATGCTGCATTTGCAGGTCCTGGATTCTAGAACTGGCCCTGTACACCCATGATAAATCAGAGCAGATGTAATGATGGGACTGTTCTGGTAGCTGAGAATGACCACAGTACAGAGGTTCTCCAGCCACAACCCCGTTCCCCCACTAAGGGCTTCAAGGGAAGGCTTGTGAAGAGCAACTCCAGTGGCTCTGTGGTACCTGGGGATCCTTCTGCAGCCAGCAAATTCAGAGGTAACTTGCTTTCCATCTATCTTTCACTTCCAAAGCCTGCTCCTTGCCACAGGGCTGCTCTAAGTTACACCTAGCATCCTATGGCCTGTAGGTGTCATTCATGAGGAGGCGGTGTAAGGACGCCTCTGCCATGGCACTTTTCTCCTGAGAACCTGTCCTAAGATTATGGGGTGGGGAAAGGAAGCAGAGCCAGTGCCCCAGTTCTTTACTGAACAGGTATTTTCCCTACCTACGCAAGAGGATTATAAGGGGTCCAGATTCAATCCAATCCAACAGAGATCCTACATAGCATTTGCACTCACTTTGCCCAAGTGTAAATGACTGCATGAGGTGCACGGCAGTGGGGATTCTTACCCAATGGCATTAAGCCAGTGAAAAGCTGCATGAAATTGTTAATGGGCTGCCCCCCAGTTTCCTATGAGCCATCCTCCTTTGCTGTCCTGAAAGTGCAAGCACCAGCAGCTGCAGAGCTGGGGAACTGCACTGATTTCAGCAAAGCAAAGGGCAGCCAAATCTAAATGACTCTGCAAATGCTACCGATGCACCAAAATGACTTGAGCACAGATCTCAGAACAGGGTCTGACTTTGTCATGCAAACCATTCACAAGCATAACAAGAAAAAGGTTTGTGATGTGTGCATGTTCACAAGAGGAGGAAGCAATTGAAGAGTTTTTTAGAAATAATAGTCCCTTTTCCTTTAAATGAATCCAGTCAGTTGAATAAAGGAGACTTTGGAACTCAGATGACAAGAGGAGATTTATTAAGTGCTCAGTGGTGGAAGTGGCAGGAACTTCTGTAACCTCCAAATGAAGCCAAGACAAAGAACTCCTGCTTTTTTGGCAGGGGGTTGGACTAGGTAACCTCATGAGGTCCCTTCCAACCCTATGATTCTGTGTTCTATGAACTCTGTATCATGGCAGAATCATTTTCTTAGCAGATCCATACAGTCTCCACCCCACTTTAGTATAGAGAGCCAATTCTGTTCTACCGGATATGAGGGCTTCAACTGTTTTCTCTTGCATGCAGGCCACTGCCCTGCTCATCTGAGATTCCCTTGGTGCTCAGATACGTTCTTCTTGCACCTCTCTGCCATCTCCGACTATTCCCAATATATCTTAAGACATTAGCACTGCATAAAGTTGGTGCAGGTGTTGAAACACCAGCTTGCAGGACTATAGATTTATCTCCTTCCAGCTGCCCCTTTGGGCTGGCTAACAGTGCTGGCTGTTTGCTTCAGTGGATACAAAAGCTGTGATAATGTCTCAGCCCCACATTGGAGGGTAGAAGGGGCATTCCATATCTTCCAATGCAGTGATGTGGCATCCCCTTACTCAGGCATCACTTCCACTCAAATGCCTTGGAGATGAGCCTGAGTAAGGGTGGCGGAAATGCTGAGGGAAGGTTTCAGCCTCAGAAGGTAATGCTGAGGTGTCATTTGGATATTTGCATATTGGTGCAAGCAGGAGAAGCTAGTGGTATGGAGTGAGGGTGAGGCCGATCAACCTCAGGCCCATAACTCAAACAGCAGGTCTCTGTTTACATCTCTCTTCTTAGGAATGGTCTATGATGTGATGGGATGTGTTGACTCTAAGTAAGTTAATATTGGCCTGAGAAGCCAGTCATGTTATTTGGCTGCATCTGGAGAGAGAGCCAGGCTTGCCTGGTGGTGAAGCCCAGCTGAAGAGGGACTGGATGATTATTATAAAGTCAGGACATTTGTAGTAGGAACAAAGGGACTGTAGAGAGAATATGCAGCTCTTCTCTGGTTGATGGAAGAGGCAGGAAGTGATCTAGGGAAACAGAAAGGAGTCTGAGGGAGTAGACTTTGGCTGAGACTCAGAGTAGAAGCCGTTTCTCAGCAGCCCTTGAGAAAGGTGAAGTGAAACCTCTGAGGAAAGGGCTGTAAAGACCATGAGCTTGGATGCCAGAAGTAAGGTTATTGGACTATATTTGTGTTGGATTCTGTTATCATGGAAGGGGTGGACTGAAGCGTGATCTGTCTGTAAAGCCAAGTTGTGGGAAGAGATACGCACTACAGCAGCCATTGGCAGGGGGTTTCCAATAGGGAGAAAGCTGCTACACTGCACTTAGTCACACAAGAAGGTGCTTCCATGGTGAGTAAACTCCTTCATAGGCCCCACAGATAGGAAAAAGGAGACTCTGATTGGGAAGGGGCAGAGGAGGGGATGGAATAGACCTATTCTGGCTTTTTTTATGTTCCACGGTGCCTCCATAACACTGAGTGCACAAAGGTGCCAATCTTGAAAGGCACCATGTGCCCACAATGCTTCATGGGGAGTAGGGTTTTCACACTGGCATGGTTGGCTGGCAGTCCTGAATATTCACTTCATCAACATGCTGCTTGCATGGGAAAGAGTCTGAGAAAAATATCAGTTCCTGCTGCCAAAGCTGGGCCGCATCTGGCTTCTTGGATGTTAGACATCAAAGGGCCCTCTTTTGGGCTAAGTGACCTTTCATCACACACATTCTTTTGCTAATACCCAGGCGGATTAAGGTTGCCTTGTTATCGCTGTTGTGTTCTTGACTGATGACAAAAGGCCCCTGCTTTGAACATGCTCATGGTGGCATAAAGGTTGCGTTCACAGTGATTGCTGTTGCTGCCGCTGCAGGTGTCTCTCAGTCTGCAGCAGTTGGTTGTTTCCTGATTTTCTCGTCACGCTCTCATGGTATCGAGACTGGAGAAGTCTGCCAAAGGACGGCAATGTGAATCTCCGTGCAGCTCCCCAGCCATTAGTGAAAATGGTTATCTCACTGGTGTGAGTTCAGCAGATGTCGTTAGAAAGCAGGATTGATCCAGATTCAACTAAACCTCAGCATGCTTCGAGTCAAAAACTCTGTCCACGTAAGAACAACCACCATTTTTTACACTTGGGCTATGTCTACATGTACACGCTTATTTCAATTTAAGTTAAATCGAAATAAGCTAATTTGAAATAAAATCCTTAATTTGATTTAACTTAAATAGAATTAAGGGAAAACACCAAATCAAAATAGCAAGCTCGGACAGACGACTTGCTAGTTCAGTTTGGGACAGGGGACTCCCTGGGAGGTGTGGCAACATGACCCCCTGGCAGGGCCATGTTGCCACCCAATTTCCTACCTGGCTCTCATTTGGAGAGCCAGGCAGGGAAAAATAGCCCCCAGGGAAGGGATCCCCCTGTGCCCTGCACCCCCAGCCGCTGGCACAGCAGCTGGGGAGGGACAGCAGGGCACCCAGCTTCTCCTGCCAGTTGCAGGGCAGCATGGGCAGGGGCCTGCGCTCCCCCCTTCCCCGGCTTTGCAGCAGCTGTGGGGCAGAGAGGGCAGGAAGCGCACACCTCCAGGCTACCCTGCAGCTGGCAGGGGGGCCGTTTGGGGAACTGGCACCCAGCGGTGCTGTGGCTTGGAGGCAGCTGGCGGGTGGGGGGGCGGTTGGGGAACTGGCACCCTGTGCTGCCCCTGCTTGCTGGCAGCTGGCCGGGGGGCTGGTTGGGGAGCCAGCATGGCTGGCCACTGGGCCAGCTGCTGGCAAGGAGGGGCAGTATGGGGTGCTGGCTCCCCAACCAGCCTTCCCCTCCAGCTGCTGGCAAGCCGCAGCAGCGCGGGGTGCCTGTTCCCCAGCCGCAGCCAGGCCAACTGCCGGCAAGCCCAGCAAGCCAGGCCAGCCGGCATCCTGACCCGCTGCCGCCTGCACCCCCCCTCCCCACACCTCCCTGTCCTCCCTGTCCAGGGTGCTGGGGGAGGGGAGGGGGCATGGGACTTCCTTCCAGGGTGCCATGCACCCTGGGAGGAAGGTCATCTGTTATATCGATATGTAGGTCATATTGATATAACAGAGCCAGAGGGGGTTATTTTGAAACCACAGTTTTGAAATAATCCTCATTTTGATATATAACGATTTTATGATATCAAAATGATTTTCCTTATTTCTAAATAAGGAAGCTCCTTATTTCGAAATAAGGAAACATCGTTGGGACATTGCAATTTTTAAATCAAAACAACGGTGGTTGTTCCAATTTAAAAGCCTCATGTGGACACAGCCTTGGGGTGTAAGCACAAAATCCATGGAAGTCTTTTTATTGATTTCAGTAGGACCTGTTTAAATGGGTCAGGGAGAGAGGTGATTGAAATTCATAGCCACTGACTGTGGAAACTATGGCTATGTCCACACGTTGATGCTTATTTCAAAATAAGTTAATTCGAAATAAAATTATTTTGAATTAACTTAAAATAAGCAAAAATCTCAAATCGAAATAGCAAGTCTGGACACAGGACTTGCTATTTTGAATCAGGAGAGGGGCAGCATGAGAGGTGTGGCAGCATGGTCCCCTGGCAGGGCCATGTTGCCAGCCAATATATAAAAAAAGGAAGGCACCGTAGGAAAGAGAAGGGCAAAAGTGTTAAATTGAAATAATGGTTATTTCAAAATAATATGTCCAAACAGCGTTATTTCAAAACAGCTGTTTCAAAATAATGGCTTTTTTGATTTCAGCCTAGGTTTTACTATTTCAAAATAAGGTTCGTTATTTCAAAATAACAAAATGTCGTTCGACAGTCATTTCAGTTTAAAAGCATTGTGTGGACGTAGCCTCTCAGTGTTCACACGACCTCTGTAAGACTTTGCTCAGAGTTTTTACAGACTCCAATCCCTGCATGTGAAACAGGAAGAAATAGGGAAAGCAGGGGCAGGTGAAAGTAACAAGGAGTTACCAAAAAACAGGAATAAAATACCCTTCATATGACTCACAGATGTCTTTTGGCAGCAATGCGTGGCTTTGAGCTACGGACTAAAGGATGTTCTGCTTCCCTCCTCTAGAGCCAGTTCCATTTGTACTTGTTACACTATGCAAAAATCCTTGATTTCAGTAGAACTGTGGTTGCTTGAGGCATTAAATAGTCTAGTTGAAATATTATGTGACTTGATTCTCTACTGCCTTCCACCATGCATAGCCTGCTACACCCTTGAAAATAGGGTTTAAGTGCTACTCTTCTGATAATAGTAGCAGTTTACAGACATAATCTGGCTTTATGCTATTGAGCAAAGAAAGATAACAGTTGTCACGAGGGTGGCCTGGGAATTGTTGGGAAATCCTAGAAGTCCCATTGTTGGGATGATTATGATAGTATCTCTTTGGTTTGCTTGTGCAGGCTGTCACAGATGCCAGTGTCCTGGCTGGTATCTTGCTCAGTAGCACTTGGTTAGCATTTTCTCTTCCACTTCATCAGTTTGCTGCTTCCCATATGGCCTGTCACTTCTGTTTATTCTGGAGACTCTCCATTCAGAGGGTCTGGAGTGCCTGTGGGAATGCAGTTCACGCCATGCGTGGAGGAGCAAAGGACCTGACAAAGGGTGTGATTTCTGCTGGGCACAACTGTGTTTTAAATAACTGAGGTAAATTTTTCTTTGGTCTTCTTGGTGCTTATGCCTGCACTGCTCTTAAAGAAAAAATCCAATGAGTCTCAGAGCCTGGGTCAACTGACTCCAAATTATGGGCCTAACACTGTGGGGGCTAGAAATAGCAGGGTTGATGTTTCCACTCTGGCTGGAGCCTGGGCTCTGAGACCGCCCCCCCCCCCCCCCCCCAGTCAGGTTTCAAATTCTAGGCTCCCACCTGAGCAGGAACATCTACACTGCTATTTTTATTCCTGTACTGCGAGCTCTGCAAGCCTGAGTAAGTTGGCCTGGGCCATGAGATTTGCTCTTACAGCTGGTAAACACTGAGGTCCTTAATTTTTTTCTTTAAACTTCCACTGACTAGTATGGGAGTTTGCCTGAACATAAACTAAGTAGCGGCTTCAGGATTTGGCCCCGGAATAATGATAGCACCCTTCCTCTACAAGCATCCCCCATGCACTTTACAGGCTTACCAAATCATAAGGCTTTAGCTGCTACTGAAATAAAACAATAAGATAGAATCCCTTTACCCACTGTTGAAATGAAATCGCCTCTTGGGTAGAACATGGCAGCCACCTAACAAAACATAGAAATACTGCACTAGAATTTAGGAAGTGAAGAATACTACGTCCAGTTAAAACTACAGGAGAAACATAGACTAATAGAGTTATCATTGTTGTTCTTATTATTTATTAGCAGTTATGCTTGAGAGCCTTAGTTCTGGCCAAAGACTTTCTTGCATTAGGTGCTGTGTAAACGCATTTGAATTAGGCCAGTACACTGTCCCATAAAATCCTAGCAAATTAGGAGTGGAAGGGACTTTGATAGGTCATCTGTCCAGCTGTTGCACTGTGGCAGGTCTAAATATTGTTTAGACCATTCGTGACTGGTGCTGGTCACTGGAGGTGTTTAAGAACAGGTTAGATGGAGATTCCACAACCTCTCTAGATAGACTGGGCCAGTGCTCAGTCACTTTAGAAATTAGAAAAAACTTACCATCCTAAAGATTCTTTGCTAAAATTTAGGCCTCTTGCATCTTTGCCTGTCCTCAGTGGAGAACAACAATTTGTCACCTTCCTTTTTTATAACAACCTTGTAAATACTTGAAGATTATTGTCATGTTGCCCTGTCAGTCACCTCCTCTCCAGATTAAACAAATCCAATTTTACAATCTTTCCTCAAAGGTCATGTTTTCTAAACCTTTAATCATTTTTGTTCATTTCCTCTGGGCTTTTTCCAATTTGTCCAAGTCTTTCCCAAAGTGTGGTGCCCAGAACGGGACACAGGACTCCAGCTGAGGCCTTAGCAACCCAGAATAAAGTGGAGGAAGTATTTCTTGTGTCCCACAACACTCCTGCTAATACATTCTAGTATGATGCTCAACTTTTTTGCCACAGTATTGTGTAGCTGATTCATAGTTACTTCATAATCTGCTATAACCCCCAATTCTTTTTCTGCAATGCTCATTCTTAGGCAGTCATTTGTATTTGAGCAGTTGATTATGCCTTCCCCAGTGTAGTAGTTTGCATTTGTCTTCACTGAATTTCACTGTATTTATTTTAAACCACTTCTCCAATTTGTCAAGATCATTTTGAATTTGAATCCTGTCCTCCAAAGTATTTGCAATCCCTCCCAACTCAGTATCACCTGCAAATATTATAAATATACCCTGTACCATTATCCAAATCATTTATTAAGATACAGAATAGAACTGGACTCATGACAGATCCTGTTGGACCCCAGTGTGAACCATTGATGACTAATTTCAGAGTACAGTTTTCTAACTGGCTGTGCACCCACCTTATAGCAAGTTTGTCTAGAGTCTGTTTTTCTGATTTTTTATAAGAAGGTCACTTGAGATGATCAAAGACTTTATTAAAGTCAAGTTAAATCACATATATTGTTTGCCTCCTATCCATGTAGGACTAGGTAGTGGCAGGACTTGCTTGCTTTGCAAAACATTACCATTGTTAAAACACAACTGTGAGCTGTGTAGTTAACCCTACAATGCTGATTATGGCTTATCAGTCAAGACTGAACCTCTTCAGAACTGTGGGCAGGTCAACAGTGCTTTCCCTTTTCAGTGGCAGTGGAATGGTGATACACAAGTTACTTAAGTTACAAATTCCCTATTCCCAGTACGTCCACTGCACTGAGTGAAATGGAGAGAGCCTACCTTTGACTCAGTGCTACCCAGTTGCCAGGGTAGTGTTCAAGGATCAAACTTCCTGATCAGCTGAGTGAATCTTCACAGACCCAAGCAGCTGATCATGATGTTTGAACTGACAGTGGTATATCTTCCACCATCACTGAAGACAAGCCTTGTGTCAGCTAACTCTGGTTAAAGCCATGACACTAAACACGGTTTGTGCTGGCGTCCTCTGACTAGAAAACTATGGTTTGCATCTAAGTCAGTTATTTACAATCAAATTACAATGTAGACATGTCCATAGAGAGAACAGACAGAAGCTCTTCTTCTGGTTTAATTGCCTGTCTTACCCAAACCCCACTGGGATAGCAATACACAGGCATGTAAAGCACATGACTAAAGCTGCCTGAAAGGAATGTGCCTCTGCTGAGTAACTAATGTACCTTGGGGTGACTCAACGTCACAGGGTGTAATTTTCTAAATATAAAAACCCACTGAATCCTCTTATATTTATTTTAATTTAAAATAAGGCTTAAAGGGGGAGCTGTGCTCCTTTTCTCTGAGGGAGGAAACATAAAAAACACTACCACGCAGAGATGTGCCAGCCTGGAAGATTTTAGGTTCACATAATCTAAGCTTCAGGGTCCTTCTCCGACTCCCCCCAAAGTGGCACTAATGACCAAGGTCCCAGGTCCAGGGCTGTGGCTAATCTGTACAGTGGGAAGGTTACAGTTGCAAGGGGAATGTGAAGCTCACCTTTACGTTCCCCTGATCTTGGCTGTCTCCACTGTCATCGAGCATCTCAGGGGCCAAAAACGCAGCCAGGCACTGGTCTGGTATAAGGACACCCTCGGTGCTCCTGCAGGAGTGAAGAGTAGTGGCACAGTTTGCTATGGATATAGCTGCTGCACCTGAAACTGGGAAGGAGGGTGTTTCTGAACTCATGCAGACATACTTGCAGTAGCTCTTGTCAGTCCAGAATACTAACAATGGGGACATGGCTGATGTAGCATGTCTGTGCTACCTGTGCTCCGCAACTCTATTTAGCGCTCGCTTGACAACAGCCAGAGCATGTTCACATGAGCTGGGAATCAGACCCTCAGCCCCAAGTGCAGACTCACTCTGTGTTGCATCTACAGTCCTCTTCCAATGGGATGGCCCTTTTCAGGACAGTTAAGTTGGCTTTACAGCCAGAATAAGCTAGTGACAAAATTATCTGAATTATTCAGCTAAAGATGCACACCTAGTCTTCAGATTTCCTACTGTGTTGCAGAGGGTTTCCAGAGCTATAAGGCGAATGCCATTAAATAGCACCAAGTTCACATATTCAGTCTCCTGAATAAGAGAAGGCATTTTGAAGTTCTGCTGGGGAGAACAGTCAAAGTCATTTTGATGCGAGGCACCTGCACTCCTGCCTCATGGGGCAATTTAGAGTCAGATGCTCCTACCAAAAAAAAAAAAAAAAGTGGCAGCCTCTGCCTGTACAGTTTCAATAGGGTTGCAGTTTTAAATGGCTCTTCTCCTGCAGGGGGCTGAGGTCATGAAAGCCATGCCTGTCATCCCATAAGATGAAGCACCTCTGGGGAACAGCTCCCTCTTCTGGTTTAAGTGGGTGGTGTCTCTGTGTGACACACAACCTTTAGGGCAGTGCTTGTCAAACTTAGGTTCGGGGTCCAGTACTGGGTCATGGACCCTCAAGCAGTGGGTCATGACACCCATTGTTGCCACTGCCAAAAGACTGGAGTGCATTACTCAAAGATGTAATTGCTGGGTCATGAGCATAAATGATTTTTTTTCAGCTGGATCCTGAGGAAAAAAGTTTGAAAACCACTGCTTTAGGGAGTATCTGCCTTTTTTTTGGCAGCATGTAGACTGTGCACCCCTGCACCCTGCCTAGCACCGTTGTAAACTTCAGTGAAGATGGTGAGGTAGGGCTTCAGCAAATAACGTAGAGACATGCCTGAAGAGTGTGGGTATGGATTTGAGCATATACTTTACATGGCTCTTTACTTGCCCAATCCATGCCACCCTGTCTACGCTGCAGTTTTTAGCCTTGTCATGGCCACCTGCTCCCCAGTTGGTAAAGCCTTTTCTTGGAAGATATTCCAGCAATAAAAAATCTTTGGCTGCAAGGAGGCAATAGGCATCCTTGCCCCACTGCTTTTCCCCCCTTTGCCAGCGGCTTTCTTCACTGCATTGAAAGGCTCTGGCTACAGAGAGCTACTGAATCCTTTCCCTGCTGCCTTGATTATTCCAGAGTCTTTAGGGGGACACATGTAGCTACACACCACCATGTGGATACAGACTGTTTTTCACTGAGGCATGGAGCTATGTGTACACAACATGCCTGCAGAATTGGTCTGTAATGTAGAGCCTTACAGTCCTCTAATCCCGGGCTAAAAGTGGTTCTGGGCTGGCCCCCCATATAAATGAGCATAGGCTGAAGGCTTTTCTAGTCTACGCTCACTGCCAAGGGCCTCAGGAGCGCAATTTGACCCAGGGTCACTTACTGTAGCATAAGGAAAGGTTCCCCTATGTTCCCTTTTTCCTGCACACATCTTGTAAGAAGTGACCCACTCAAGGAGTACTCTACATAGACCAAATCTTCCAGTGGTTCTAAGGCAGTTTTGGCCAGTTTTGCATCACCAAAGAGATGTAAATATGCCTTGTATTGCAACAGGATCAGGGTCATTACCTGCACAGTTCTGAGGAGGGGTGCTCCAGTGATTTGAGCCCTGGAGTGGAACTCGCAAAGCCTATATTCAATTCATTGCTCCACACAGACATCCTGATGTGACTTAAGGCATGCCACGTAAATCTAGGACCTAGGTCTTCAAAGATATTTAGGTTCCAGAGTTCAGTGGAAATTTGGAGCCTAATACCTTTGAGGTTCTGGGTCTTAGCCTGTTTGTGCAGGCCCATCTCACAGAGATGATGTGAGGGTGCCTGTATTAAAGATTGTGAGGTGCTCAGATACTGTGGTGGTGGGGAGACCATATAAGACAGTTCTCATAACTGTGACTTGTGATTTTTTCTTGCACTTCTAGTTTCAATGTGGTATTTCTTTTACAGTGGGAACCAGTGAGAGGAAGAACTGAATGAGCCACTGGTATATTTTCACAGGAACTTGATTCTGTAAGGTTGCAACTACACAGAATATGCTGGGTGTCACCACTATAGATTACAGCATCAAAGGACGTGCAAGGGAATTCTGTTACAACATGAGAAGAATGCTGGGTGCTAGAGAAACTGAACTGTGTACATGATGAAGGGGACCTGCTCTGTTACACGGTCAGCCAAGGTCTCTCAGAATTGTATAACTGTGTGAAGAGGACAGGTTAGGTTACAAGGTCAGTCAAAGTCAACTGGATGAACATAGTTACAAGCAGGGGACAGATAACATTACCATGTCAGTCGGAGTTCATAGGAATTGTTATACATTGTTACAGGGGACTAAGAACCCCTCCTGCAAAGTTTAAGAGGAAGCGCTCTGACAGATCCCTCTATTAATGAAAGAGGAAGAACATTTTGTGTTGCAATTTAAAGCAGGACAATGTATTACAAACCTCTAGGGACAAATCTTAGTCCAGAACAAAGCTTGTGAAGTTGGGCTGGGCTCTGAAGAGACATGGAAAACAAGGACTCTGTCCCCTGAGATACTAATCCACTGCAGAACTGACCTGTGGCTGCTACTGCAGCACTAAGACATCACTAGTTTCCATGATCCTAATACACTCTGTCTCCCAGGGAAGAGGAATGTATGGGGAGTAATCAATTCAGCAACCTTGTCAGCCCCCCACTTCTGTGTGGAGATATGGAGGATGCCCCTGTGGAGGTGAGCTTGGAAGGTTTAGTGATGGGAGCTGGCTAGGCCCATATGCTCAGCTGATATAAACTGGCACAGCTCCATTGGAGTCGGTGGAACTACACCAGTTGTACACCTGCTGCACATCAAGTGAACAGTATAGAATAATCCTACATCAAACAAAGGATGCACAAACCTTACCACATCCTCCCTCCCCCCCCATACTGTCTCCTCTTGGGCACCTGAATGGTACCATTTTTCTGTCAGAGGCATTCTGCACCAGCAGAGTAAAGCATGACTTGTCCCTTAGTCCATTCATCTGTGTGGGGAAACATAGCACAGAAGGGAATTGCATTAAGATGGAAGTGTTTAGGACCAGCTCCTTAGCTGCTGTAAATTAGATTCATTGAGTTCAGATTGCTAGGCTGGCCCTCAGACTGCTATAAACCAATAACCCTTTTGCACTTTGCGCATCTGTGGTGCATAGTGGATTAAAAAATAAGTCATCTTAATTTTTTTCCTGGGTAAAATTCAAAAAGATGCTCTGTCGCTGGGATACCTATGGGCATGCACTTGGCAAAGGGTCTTGAACTGAATGCCAATAACACTTAATGTTCCTGAGCTATGCAGTGCTACAACAGGCCTCCGCTGTCTGCACTGTGTATCTGAGGCGTTTGGATATTTTCACTTACTGTCATGTTGGACCAAAAATCCATTAGACTAATATTAACACTGCAGTAGTAAAAAGCTCCATATTGTCACAGAAATCATGCAGCATTTAGCACCCCGGAGACGTTCAAAGACCTCTTTCTTTCACAAAGGAAATTCCACAGGCTTCTATACAAAGTATCCACAACAATTGAAATACAAAGGATGTATTGACTACAGATTTATGCAGGAAATGTTGCACAGAAGGATTCCTTCTAATCGTAACAGAAACTCTAGGTGTCTTCTGCAAGCAACTGTGAAGTGTTGCAGTGGCTTAGCATGTGAACCTTTCATCTCTGAAGAACTAAGATTAGATTCCATGTAGGTCACAAGTGTGGGGCTCTCATCCCCAGTCCTCTTTGTTAAAAATCCACCAAAATTGGGCATGATGATCAGTCCCTGATCATAAGAGGCCCAGGACTGGAATAGCTGAGGGGTCAGGTCAGGACTGAGATGATGATCACAACAATTTTTTGTTTCTAGGTGCCCATGGACTGTTGAGTGCCTTAGCAAATTAAGCTTAAAGTATCACTTACAATAACTAGGCAACATGCCTAAGTAAATCTCTGAGCTGGAAGCACAGGAGAAATGACTTTGTCCAATGGACAGGACAGTCTCTGCACAAAAGAATAAATGGGCACAGAATTGACTTCAGAAATTACAACATTCAAAAACCAGTATCTGAGCACTTCAATCTTGCTAATCACTCTGTTGATGATTTGTTAATAGCTGTGCTCAAGCAAATGGGTAATGCTTCAAGACTTGAAAGAGAAACTGCAGAATTGGAATTGATGTGCAAATATGACTGTGAAAGCAGAATTAAATCACGACTATGGATTCTCTCCCATTACAACAGGTGATTTGACTTCACCCTCCCCATGTGCTGTTTCTCAGTGTTTGAATCTTAACAACTGCTTTGATGTGATGTTACGGTGTGATCTATCCCATGACTTTCACTTCCCTGCATTTATTTTCCTCCCATTCTGTAAGTTCCCCCATTTTCAAAGTGTCTGATGAAATGGGATTTTCTCCCATGAAAGCTCATGTGGTTATTAAATGTGTTAGTCTTTAAATGCCATAGGACTCCTTGCTTGTTTTGCTGAACTAGACTAACTTGGCTACCCCTTTGGAACTTGTTCGCTGAGGAAATTTCTGGTGCACTGTGGTAGGGTTCAAACTGTCAGTTAGTGTGTAGCACACTAATGTGCTGTAGATTTACTGTCCCACTTACTTGTGTCTAGAGAAGCTTTAAGGGAGCTCAAACTACAGGCCACTGATTCCTGCCCTGAACTTTTGTCACCAAAGTACTTCTGCAGTTTTAGGGGTTGAAAATTCGACAACCCTGGTACCTCAATGAAGAATACATGGTCTTGTGTCCTTGCTACTATGGGAACAAGAAACAGTTCCAGCCTCAGTCAGCTTTATTGCCGCATGAGGGCACAACGCAACAACTGCTGCTCACTCGGGTCCTAAATTGTTTATGGTCTTCAGTGCTAATGGCTAGCCCTTGAATTGTACTCTAGGAATTTTGCCATATAGGAGGCTAATGCAGATTTTAGAGCATCCATACTGTGATGTAGGGGATGAGGAATAAAAATGCTTGGGGGACCTGGCTGTCTGATATGAGGCTCACTAACAGAGCTATGAAGGGAGCAGTGGGCTGTGGAAGGGCAGGGGCTGGGATACAAGCCCAGGCTGAGATGCAATGGTGGTTTTGTGTGTGTATGCAGAAATGGAGGTAGTGCCAGTCAATCCTGAGGTGACCTGGGAGACCTGCATGGATGCTTACACAGCTCTTGGGCATCCTGAACCTGGCTCAAACCAATGTTACCAGTCCATGACTTTTACTGAGTTCTAAATTTACCACCAGTTTAAACAGCCTGTAGTGATTCAGTGTCAAATTTCTCCTGCCTTTCAGAATGCATCAGTGTCCTATTAGGTTTTAAACCTCTGATCCCAGTGACTTTGCTGTGTAGGCTTAGCGTGCTAAGTCTTGACCCAGGGGAGCAGAATGCTGCATCTTTATTAAATACTTTATTTGTTGACGAGAACAGGCCAGGATATCAGGTCAGCAAAAATTTCTTACTGCTATTCCCAGCTTCAACTTCCACAGCACCTGCCAGGTGGAAAGATATGTTGGGGACCAACTAACTGGCTTTGCTCAACAGCTATAGCCATTCTGTGCCTACAAGCCAAATGCAAGCCTCCGGTGAGTGGGTGTACTCCACTGCACCTTTTTCCATGAGACTGAAGTATTGGTGTAACTGAAAAAGGAAGGGATGGAAGGAAGTGACATCTGCAACTATTCCAAGAGCATGCCTTTTTACTGTACAGACTGCTGTCTCTGAATGAACTCATTTCTGGGGTGGTGGCTAGTTATTGTTTGTATTACTGTAGCACCTAGCAGACTTAGGGCTAGTCCTCACTGCTGGCTGCAAATTGGCAACCATCAGTTTGAACACCTTGACTGGGTCTGAGAAGACCCACTCAGCCAGTCAAGAAGTCACTCTCTAAAGATCACTCCAGCAACTGGGTTAGTGCTGAGTCGATGGGTGGTCTCTCCCTTATTATAAATTATTTCAGAGGACAGGCAGTGTAGACCTCTCCCCAGTCATGGACCAAGAGCCCATTGCTCTACATGCCTTACAAACAGAACAAAAAAGGATGGTCCATGCTCCCAAGAAGTTATAAGCAAGGTATAAGAGAAAAGACAACGGATGGATAGACAGACAATTGGAAACAATGAGATAACATTGATCAGTATGATAGGCAGCAGGATATGCGTCTGCACACTTGGAGTATGAGTATATCTATGTTGACATCCATACAGCAATCGACCTTACAAGTAGTATTTTCCTTGGACAGACAAGTGAATTATTGTGCCTTTTTCATTATAATGACCTACATTGTAGCAAACAGTGGGTAAACATATTTTTGCCAGGGCTAGTAAATTTTCCCCACTGCTTTACAAAATTGATGTATTGGTGTGCACATATTTTGAGATGGTGGTGTGTTTTAGATGTACAATAGTGTCTGCCTATATGCTTAATACAAAAGCTGTGCAGTCTGTCATCTCCAGGGTGTTACTGTACAAGATTGTAAAGCTGAGCCTTCGTTCAGAGAAAAAGCTACCACACAAAACTTTCGGTGATCTCCTGACAACCAGTAGATAAACAGTCACTGAGTTTACAATCTAGAATAGGTGTCACTCTGGCACTGTTCTTCATTTGTAACATATCCCTTTGCTTGTTGACAAGCCCCTTTACCCAGAGTTATGCTTAGTTTATACTGGCCCTTCCCCAGGAGCTAAGCTGCCAGCAAAAGGACAACTTTTTCACCCCCAGCCCCCCTTTTTGTAAACAATAACTATCCAGAGCACAGGCATTTATCTAGACAGGTACAACTTGCTCCATGTCCTTATGTCTCATGTAAATATCTTAAAAAGGAAACATTCCCCAATATTTACAAACAGGAGCCATTGTGGTTTTGGCTGCTGGATGTGTGAGAGGGGAGAGGGAGGGGACAAGTGCTGGGCTGAGAACCAGGAGCTCCTGGAGAGATATGTTTTGGTATAGTGGTTAACTCAGAGCCCAGATACAGAAATATCTGTTTCTAGCTATTCCAGAGACTTCCTGTGTGACCTTGGACAAGCAATTTAACTCTGTTGCTGAGGACCCCATCCGTACAGTGGAGACAGAGATACTTGCCTAGCTCATAGCATCACTGAGGATTGATATGTGGTTTTTTACTCAGAAGAGGGCTGATACATAAATGAGATCTCCTCACTGAAGAGATCCGTTCCTGGTGTGTGTTCAGAGTCAGATTTCCTTTCTTTAGGACTTAAAAAATTTTCACTCCACTTAGTCTCCCTGCAGAGACAACACAATCGGTGAGAGGAAGATGGATTCTGCTCCTTATTGTGCGTCATCAGTAGAATTGTTTCCTTGGTTCCGTTTTCTGGACTGAACAGTTCTACCTGGCTGAGCCAAGGCCAGGAATGAGACAATGGTATCGTACAGGTATCATCAAGGGTAAAAATTAAGCATTAAAACCTTTCACTGACGACGTGCAAGATGAAAGTCCAGTTTAACTCCCAGATCCCAGGTTGCATTTGCAGGACTGGCAGTTTACAACATCATCTTTTTAAACTGAATATACTGGTTTTGTAGTCACACAGAGACAATAAACATGGAGTTCATGTTGCCAATCATAGTCACTTTTCAGAGTAGAACCACTAGTTTATAAATAGTTGTAAAGTGCTTTATGATCCTCAGATGAAAGGTCATATAGAATTATTGTCCAGTTCAGTAAGTCCAGCTCTGCTACAAAGTAGCTTTATAGCCTTAAGCAAAACACTTCACCTTTGTGCCTCAGTTGCCCCATCCATAATATTAAGAATTATAATGCTCTCAGAGTGTGTGTGATGCTATTAAGTTGCTCTGAAGTGCAAAATATGTCAGGTATTTTTTCCTTGGGCTGTTTCATAGTATATTTTTTAATGCTGAATATAATCTGACTTTAAAATGTAAGAATCATTTTCAGCCAGAAAATATTTTGTTGATGCGTCCCTATGAAAATTTTGAGACAAAATTTTCAGAACTAAGGCACATTTTCAAAAATAGTTTAGGCAAATAGGAACTGAGCTGGGCAAAGGGCAGCATTCTCATCCCATATACAGTTTTGGATATAAAAAAATATTTTCTGTCTTGAACTGGGATGAAAAGTTGGTATCTCCAATTTTTGTGAACTAAAAATCAGGGGAAAAAAGTTGATTCAGGTCAATCAGAAGGTTTCCATTTGATTTTTGCCCATTTTTAAAACCTTAATTAGCTTTAAATTTTGAAATCCAAAGTTGTTTCAAACCTGATCGTTTTCACATTGGTGTATTTGGTGAAAGCTCTGAGTCCAAATATTTATCAAAATCAATCATTGTCATGTTTCAGTTTGATTAAAAGTATTCTGTGGGAAAAACATTTGTCAAAAAATTTCAACCAGCTCTTTGTAGGAGGCTAAGTTTAACTCAAAGTCAGTTAGGATTTAGGCTTTTATTGGATCGCATTTATAATGGTATTTAGGTTCTTAAAGTTGCAGATGTGCCCTTTTGAGACTCTCACTAGGCACCAAGAGCTCAAAATCCAGTGGCCTAACTCTATACTTTTAAAATATCTGATCCTAAGTGCCTCAGCTAGTTCTAAAAATGGTATTTATGTTCCTGAATGTACTTAGGAACTGTCACCTGATGCACAATAGGCTATGATCTGCATTACTTTTCTGTTCGCTTTTGCAATGTAATTGCGTAGTTGGATTCAAAATATGCCATGCAAAGTTTTCTTAGGACTGCTTTGCCGTGTTGTTATGGTATCATGTTTCCTGCAACATCATGTATGTCTACAGATGTGAAGCATGTTTCCAGGTATTTTGCATGGCTCAGGGGGTAGGGGTACAATCAGACTTGCTCCCAGCAGCATGTAAACATCCAGGGCTGCAAACCAATACCCAGAGGAGTTAAAGGCAATAGGCTAGCTAAACACCTGTAGCAAATACTCGGGGGGTGGACCTTTCTGAAGAAAGGAGATCATCGGAGAGGGAAGGGGGATTTTGGAAAATAAATACAGACATTTTGAACTGCTTGGGACTTCTAGCCAGAGAAACACCACGTTGAAAAGAACTCCAAGTATATGGGCCTATCCACATGTCCAGGAGGGTCAAGACTGGCTGAATACCAGCAGCAGCCAATCTTGTGTGTAAGAATGAGGGGAATAAGCTAGAGTATTTGTGGAATAGTGTTATTAGATTAGCACACATTTTTTATCTTTTGTTTGCTTGTGGTATCTCCTGCCTCCTTTACTAAATGATTGTGCTTTAATTTGCTATATACTTACTTAACAAATCTTGTTCTAATCAATAAACTAGTGTTGACAATGAGAGTCCTGTGGCACCTGAAAGACTAACAAATTTCTGTCGACATAAGCTTTCATGGGCTTCAGCCCACTTCATCAGATGCATGAAGTGGAAACTACAGTTGAAAGATGTATGACACATTTCATGATGAAGGGGATGCATTATAATTGGGAGGGCAAGTGCTAAGCAAAGTCAATTCAGTTAGGATAGACCCATTCACACCAGTTGATTAGAACGTGAGAATGTATAAACAGGGACAATTACTTTTTATAATGTGCTAACCCAGGGGTGGCCAAACATATGGAACTCAAGAGTCACACAAGTTGATTATTAAACCTTCAAGAACCACACTAAGGCATAGAGCCATATACTTTTACTTACTAAATGGATTTGCTGATGCTCTTCCGCGAGCCACACTTTTTCATTCAAGAGCCACATGCAGCTCCCAAGCCACAGTTTGGCCACGCCTGTGCTAACCATTCAAAGCCCATATTCAAATCCAGTCAGATTCTGTCAAGTTTGCAAATCAGCTCCAGCTCTGCAGTTTCACACCAAAGTCTGTTTTTGAAGGTTTTTTTTTGTTGAAATACAGCAGTTTTCAAGTCTACTACTGAGTGTCCATGGAGATCGAAGTGTTCTCCTGCTGATTTATCCATGTTGCCATTTTTATGTCTGATTTGTGCCCATTTATTGTTTTGAGTAAGGACAGTCCAGTTTGGCCAATGTATGTGGCAGAGGGGCATTGCTGGCACATGATGGCATATATCACATTAGTGGATGTGCAGGTGAATGAGCCCCTGATGATGTGGCTGATGTGACTGGGACCTGTGATGGAGTCCATGTACAGGCAGAGTTGGCAACAGGCTTTGTTGCAAGGATAGGTTCCTGGATTAGTGTTCTTATTGTATGGTGTTTGGTTGCCGGTCAGTATTTGCTTGAGTATGGGGGGCTGTCTGTAAGCAAGGATTGGCCTGTCCCCCAAGTCTTGAGAGAGTGTGGGATCATCTTCTAGGATAGGTTGTAGATCTTTGATGATGTTTTGGAGTGATTTTAGCTGGGGGCTATAGGTGATGGCCAGTGGTGTTCTGTTGTTCATTTGTTGGATCTGTATATGACTCTGGGTTATCTGTCTGGCTCTATCGATCTATTTTTTCACTTCCTTAGGTAGGTACTGTCGTTTTAGGAATTTTTGAATGGACTTGGAATGGTTAGCATATTAAAAAATCAGGTCAGATTAATTGGTAGGATGTGGTGGTGTGAACTATTAGATCATGGGATAGTCAGTCTTTCACTGGAAGTGATGGGATTCCCAGCACTTAGCACATTCAAAATTGGACTGGACAAATCTCTTGTGACAATGTCATACTTAGAATCTTGCACTGGCAGATGGCTTGACTAGATGACCTAAAAGAGCTGTCTACCTTTAGATAAATGGATGTAAATCATGTTAATAATTGATCATCCTTATACCAAGATCCCAACTTACTTTGCAACGGTAGGGCAGTGTTATTAACTTTCTTTAGTGACAGGTGAGGGGATTGCTCAAGACAACACACCAAGTTAGAGGATGAGTTCGTGACAGAACCCAGACCTCTTGGCCAGTAAAGCTGAGTGAATTTTTTCAATTCTTTTTGTTAAAATGTAAATTTGGTAACACCAAAACATTTAACCAATTTCAAACAGTGTGAGTTTGCAAAATTGTTTCAGAAAAAAAAGTTGAAATATTGTCTAAATAAAACATTTTGATCTTTCAATTTGAAGTAAATTGTTTCAAAATTTCCTTTAGTTGTATTTTTAAAAATGTAGAAATGTTCAATGAAAATAAATTCACTGTGGGTTGGACTAAATGGTTGTTCAACATAAACAATCTTGTTTTTAACTTTTCAGTTTATTCTGAAATGATCTCTCTTCTAATTTTTTTTTCAGTTGCAAACAGACTGAACAATCCATTATTCCCCTAGCTCTAGGGCCCAGTCTCTTGCTTTAAACATTAGACAGCACTGCTCTTTTGATCTTTGGTTTTTACTTTATACTACAAATAGTGAAAGGAGCCGTTCATGCTGAAGTGGTCGCATCTATCTAGTTTTGTTTTAATCAATAGGGTAATTAATTGTTTGTTTGTTTGTATCATTGTAGTATCTGAGAACCCTAATCATGGATCAGGATAGTGTTATGCTAAGTGCTATACAAAAAAAGAACAAAAAGACAATTATTGCCTTGAATTACTCTTTTTATAAATTGGAAGATGTGATCTTCTTATTTATTTAAATCATAGTACACCAGAAGAAATAATGGGCAGGGTGAGGTTCTGTGGCTTGCAGTGTGCAGGAAGGTCAGACTAGATGACCATGATGGTCCATTCTGGCTTTAAAATTTAAGAGTTTGAGATCCTCAGCTGGTGTCAACTGACTTCCATGGAACTACACCTCTGTATATCAGCTGAGGATCTGTCCTTTGTTGGATCTGAGCTGTTTGCATAAAGATGTCCTTCCCCAGGCCAAAGAATTCATTTTTAGACTAGAGAATGGACACTCCTGTACTTGCCTCATATTTATTGCTGTGTTTACACCAGGTTACTGATGAAGTTTTAAAAATCTCCCCACTGGTGTTTACATTCTTTAACCAGATCAGAAGTGGGTACAGAGAATGCTGACATTGCGCTGCTAGAGTCTCATTCTCCTCCTGGAATTAGAAGCCGATTAGTGCGCCAGGGTCATTTTGTTCTCTGACTCCACACACAGACAGAATAGGCAAATACAGAATGCTGCCAAGAACTTAGACTTCACTGTTCTCTAGAGAAGGTTTACTTTTGTACCCCACAGTTTGAGCAGCAGATCTTCTGTTGTGTAAGACAGCATATCTCCACTGACTTCAGTGGAACTATGTGGATTTACACCAGCTGAGAATCTGGCCTCATAGCTTTATTTATCAGGTATAAATTAGTCAGAATGAAAATGCTAAATACTAAAATGCAGCTAGAATGATGTTTAATTTCATAAGACCTAGCTACTGTGTGCAGGAGCTTTATTAAACACCGACACACCAGATATGACTGTTATAAATCACACTTGTGCTGGTGCAAATCAGAAAGGACACAGGTGAAGTCAGTGAAACTACACCAGTTCCAAACCAACATGAGTGAGATCAGAATCTTTAGAATGGCACTGGTGACTAAATTAGAAGTCTCAAATTAATACCAGGGGATAGACTCCCAGCTGGAGCTATGCCAACTTACATATTCAGTCACATTCACTGCTGTGTGCGATTGTGAGAGGAAAGTTTAAGAAAGTTTTGTTCTGTGTTTGTACTATCACAAAGGACTCCTAATCCCTAAGTGGGGCTTCTAAGTGCTACTGCCATACAAATTATTATTAATTAATTATAAGTGCGCTTTCATATACTGGAGACAAAATTTTTCTCATAGGGTATGCCCACACGTCTCTTTTATTTCAAAATAACACTGGTTATTTCAAAATAAAAGAGATTAGGTCCACATGACCTAATCTTTCAAAATAGCCTAAACCTAATTTATTTTGAAACAGCTGTTATTTCGAAATGGCTATTTTGAAATAACACCATTGGGAAATGTTATTTCAAAATAACCATTATTTCGAAATAATACTATTTGCCCTTCCTCAGCACCCTGGCCAGGGAGCTGAGGGGAGGTGCAGGGGGGCAGCAGGCACCCCAGCTGGCTTGGCCCGCCGCTCCCCCTTGCTGGGGGCAGGGGGTGCCCCAGCCCGCTTCGCCACCCCCCACCAAAGGGAAGCCCCGGGCAGGGGGCCAAAGCCAGTGCTGTAGCCCCTGCTGGCCTGGGTGACATGCACCCAGCCTGGGTGGGGGTGACAGAGCCAGTGCCGCAGCCCCTGCCAGGCAGGCGGCATGTGCCCAGCCTGGGCAGGGGGGCAGAGCCAGTGTGCCTCCAGCCAGCCCACTGGGGCTGCAGACCCCCAGAGTGGGTGGCAGGGTGAGCTGGTGTGGCTCCGGTCACCCTGCTGGGGCTGCAACCACCCTGTGTCAGGGAGGCGGGGCAGAGACTGGAGCCTGGGCTGCTGCCTGCCCCACAGCCACTCCGAGCCCGGGCAACGGGACAGAGCCAGGAGCCGGGGCTCCCCTGACCGTTTGCCCCACTGCCACAGCGGTGGGGCAGTCGGCGGGACTGCGACTGCCCCACCGGCTTTTCTGGCTCTGACTGCAAGCCAGGAGGTACCACAGCTCCCCAACCCGCTTGCCCCACTGCCAGTGGGCCCCCAGTGAGCTGGGGGACCTGCCACCCCCAGGTGCTTTTTCCTCTGCCTGCCTCTCCAGGTGAGAGCAGGCAGAGGACTGGGTGCCAACATGGCTTGCCACGGGGCCATGTTGCCACACTTCCCAGGTTGCCCCTCTGCTGAATCGAAATAGCATGTCCATACACAGGACATGCTATTTCAATTGGAGAGGCTTGCCTGATTTCAAATTAATTTTTTTTTATTTGAAATAAGTCATTTCAAAATAAGTCTTTTCAAAATGACTTATTTCAAAATAAAACGTTGCGTGTGAACATAGCCATAGGTTGGTACTATGGTTTTTGACTCCCTCTCTGTATATAAGGGCATATGGGATTTCTATGCATGTAGGAAAAGCAGAATTAGGAAGCTGATCTATGTTGCATAGATCTCAGAGCAACATTTGCCCACTATATGCCATATTATGTGTGGCCATTGCCCAGTGATAAGAGTATTGGACTGAGTTTGTGGACTCATGTGATCCTAGTTTCCACAGTCTGCATATTCACGTACACCTGCATCTAACTGGGTAAATACCAGCAAGCAGTCCTGTGGCACTTAAAGACTAACAGATTTATTTATTGCATGAGCTTTCATGCTTTGAAGGTGGGGGCACTTACAAAAGGGGAGGAAATAAATGCAGGAGGAGTGTAAGTCATGGGAACAGGTCACACTGTAACAGCAGATCAAAGCAGTTGTAAAGATTGAAATGCTAGGGAACAGCATACAGATGGAGATGATGTCAAATCACCTGTAGTAATAAGAGAAAAATCCAAAGTCTTTGTTAAGCCCTGAAGCAATGCAATCAAATTTACAAATAAACTTGATCTCAGCACCTTCTCTTTGAACCCTTAATCTGGTATTCTTTTGTCTGAGCACCACAATTAGTAAGTTGTCAATGGAGTGATCAGGAAGATTGAAGTGCTGACCTACTGGTTTTAGAATGTTGTTGATTTCTGATGCCAGTTTTGTGCCCATTTATTCTTCTGCACAGAGACTGTCCCATTTGCCTAATAGATAAGGCAGAAGGGCATTTTTGGCACATGATGGTGTAAATCACTCTGGTGGATGAGCAGATGAATTAGCCCTTGATGGAGTAGTTGGTTTTACTAGGCCCTGTAATAGTGTCTCTTGTGCAGAAATATGGGAAAAGTTGGCAGCATGGTTTGTTGCAGGGATATGTGTCTGTTTTAATGGCTCTTTTGATAGATTTGCAATTGCTGATAAGTATCTCCTTAAGGTTGGGGGGCTGTCTGTAAGGGAGGAGAGGTCTGTCTCCATTCACAATTTACTACTTGTGGTGCTCAGACAGATGAAGGCTTCAAAGAGAAGCTGCTGCTGAGATCAAATTTATTTGCAAATTTGATTGGACTGCTTCAGGGCTTAAGATGGACTTTGGATTTTTCTCTCATTACTACAGGTGATTTGACATCATCTTCCACTATATGCTGTTCTCCAGCATTTGAATCTTTACAACTGCATTAATTTTCTGTTACAGTGTTATCTGTTACCATGACTTACACTCTCCTGCATTTATTTCCTCCCATTCTGTAAGTTTCCCCATCTTGAAACTGTCTGACAAAGTGGGATTTTCTATCATGAAAGCTCATGCAATAAATAAATGTGTTAGTCTTTAAGTGCCATGGGACTCCTTGTATGTTTTATTGAACTAGACTAACACAGCTGCCCCTTTGGCACTTGGATATATACTGTCTCAGTCCTACACAGTCAGCCTTGAGTAACTTTAAATGATCAGTCCTGTTGATTTAAATACAACTAACTATTCAGGTGTCTAATATTTCTCATGTGTATAAGAGTTTGGTGGCTAAAAATTCTCCCTTATGAACTTGTTAAGCCCAGTATTTGATTATTTTACCTTTTGATATTTCTAGTTTTTCTAACTTTAAATGAGTACTGTACATACTCACATATAAGCCAACAATTTTGTTCCTTGAAATCCCCTTTGAAAATGCATTTGGCTTCTGCGGGGGTCGAGGCTGGGTATTTCATACCCAAGCGTACCGGTAAGCTGGAGCACACCAGAAATAGAAAAAATCCGGCAGAACGCTGTGGCAGAGAGCAGACCCAGTCCAAGCTGGGAGTTTTGAAATCTCCCATCCTGAGCATGAATCTTCAAACTATCTGATGAAGTGGGATTTTCTCCCATGAACGCTCATGTGATAAATAAATTTCTTAGTCTTAAAAAGTGCCACAGGACTCCTTGCTTGTTTTGCTGAACTAGACTAACAGAACTTGGAACTTGTCAAGATGAATCATGTTTTGCGGAATACACAGAATATTACAGCCCTCTAGTGGTAGAAAACAAAAATGTATGAATATGCTACTACTGACAAATTCCAAAGGGGAAGATGTGTTCGTCTTGTTCAGCAAAAACAAACAAGGAATCTGGTGGTACTTCTGAAGACTAACACATTTATTTATTACATGAGCTTTCATGGGAGAAAATCCAATTTCGTCAGATGCTTGAAGATGGGGAACTCACAGTGAGTTCCCCATCTTCAAGCATCTGACTAAATGAGATTTTTCTCCCATGAAAGCTCATGTGATAAATAAATTCGTTAATTTTTAAGGCTATGTCTACACCTAAAATCTTAGTTCAAAGTTAGTTCAAACTAAATGCATTTTTTTAGTTCAAACTAACTTTTTAGTTTGAACTAAAAAAAGCGGCAAGTTCAGACTAAAAGTTAGTTCGAACTAAAAAAAACACACTTAGTTTGAACTAACTTCTAGTTCGAACTTGCTTTGTTTGAACTAGCATGTCTCCTTTGGGCTAGTTCAAACTAAAAATGATTTTGAACTAAATAGTTCAGACTGACCAGCCGAACTAACTAGTTTGAACTAACCTTTGATTAGTTCAAACTAAATTTATTTTTAGTTCGAACTAGCCACAGGCTAGTGTAGACAGGGTTCAAATAAGTCTGGACTAAGCTCACTTAGTCCAGACTGATTTGCTAGTGTAGGCATAGCCTAAAAGTGCCACCAGACTCATTGTTTGTCATGCTATTACTCTAACTATTCCTGGTGTTTATTCTACTCTTTTAAATTTTGTACAGAATTCTCTGTCAAGTGGATGGGACTACTATTTTAATAAAGTGGCAGATGGAAATTTAAAAAAAAAAGAAAATTAGATGTGTGGAACAGTGAAGAATCAGCCCCTCAATGATTTTGTGAAGCAGATAAATATCCTTAAAGTTTAAGGATGAACAAAAGAGATTTTCACTTCTAACCTCAATCAGATGTGAATTTAAGACTCACTGCATGGACTTCTGTATTGTCTCCATTGTCTAATCCAGGGGGCCGTATGTTGCCCCTAAGGGTATTTCCTGTGGCCCTCAATGACACTGTTGTTACCAATATTTGCAATGTAGTTGTATGAAAAGGTTTCAATGGTGCAGCCCTCGGGCTAATGTACTAGTCCTTATGCGACCCTCTACTAGCCCTCATGTGGCCCTCATGGTGATTTGAGTTTGAGACCCCGGTCTAATCTTTCCTAAGCTCTGCATATTATAAGGGACTAGAAAGACAGCTGAGCCACCCAAACAAAGAAATTTAGGGAGCAATAAAAGCACTAATACATTTCAGTAAATTCAAACTGGATTAAATATGAATGTACTAATCACACCCATCTCTAAACACAGCAAGAAGGAATCATGTGTAATTTGGAAGACAGGACTAAAATATACACAGTCTAGATCAATTAAATAGCAACAACAACACAACCGTTTTAAAAAACTCCGCACATTTGTTGCCTATAATTCAAGCAATCCTGCTGCCCCTTTGGAACTTTAATTCAAGGATTCAGTGCTCTACAACATAAGTCAAATAAAACATCACAACACTCCTAGATGGTTTTGTTCTTGCTTTACACAGTTAAGATCAATCAAAAGACATACCAAAAAGACAAATACACAGTGGCTTGCGTACACACGAATTACCAAACACAGCATTTAATGAGGGTGTAACTAGCTAGGCTGAAGTACTGCAGAATAGGAACTGTGGTTTGGTAGCGGATGCGGATCGTACATTCATGAATCAGCAACACCACTGTATTCCAGCAAAAACTGGACTGTCGTATTGGACAGTATTAATAAGAGTGTCGTGTAAAACAAGTTAGTATTTTGCTCTTCTTGCCATTTAGGCCACTGTTGGAGAATTAAGTTCAGTTTTGGTCATCACCTTTCAAAGATGCAGATAAATTGTGGACCATCCTGAGGGAAGCAATTAAACTGGCAAATGTTTTTGAAATTAAGTCCTGGGAAGGAGGGATAAGTGAAGGGGCATTGTCATTCTGGAGAACAGACAACCAAGGGAGAAAATGCAATAAAAATCTGTACATAAAGGGTTGTTACAAAGAGGACAGTGATCAGTTAGCTAGTGATGCCAAAACACAGAGATGGGCTTGAACTGGAGCAGGGATAACACGGTTGAATATGGTGAGAAGTTTTTCCTAATTTACTATCAGAGTACGTAGCTGCTACTGCATTGATGGCAATTACATGACTGATTTCAGCTTCGTTTCTGCCACTTACGTTGACCACAAATACCAATGAGGAATTTATTTGGCTTTAGAACTCAAGGAAGTATCCAGTCAATGGAACAAGACATAAGGGAGATGGTAAATGTCTCATTGGAAGAGATACTCAAGATGGATAGTCAAAATCAGAAGGGTTATGCAGGATGGTCTAAGTTGGACTTTGATATTCAGATTCTCTTTGACATACTTGTGTCTACTTATTCCTGTGCAAGAGAATCTCTAAGCTGGGGTCACTTACTTGTCAGGTAGGTATAAAGGGGTAACCTACTTAGACCCTCTTACACCCTCCCTCCTGTTTGTTTTTCTTGTTATTTTCCTTTTGTCTGGCCATTTTTCGACTCTCTCTACACAGAGGGCTAATCTTCAATGACAGCGGCAAGACTGTCATTGTCAGACGGATCTACCTGAGCAACTCAGCAGGTCTGTGAAGACCCGCTCAGTCAGCTAGGAGTCCAATCTATAACACCACCCTAACAACTGGAGTAGCACTGAGGAGAAGGGAGGCCCCTCTCTTTGACATAGAGCAGAAGACGTGCCGGGAAGAAGGCAGTGAAATGGAGATACACAGACTATTTTAGTAACTCCTGTATTTCTCTTCAAATGACACTGAAAATGGCAGGCAATGTAGACCTGCCCTTAGACAAACCACCTGTTTTTGGATGGATAAGGGTCCTGCCTCAATATCAAGGGTTAGAATACTTGGCTTCCTGGAGGTCCATTCCAACCCAGTGGATTGTGTGTGAGAGAGTGGGAAAGCTGCCTTACCATTTTAAAAGATCCTGATATGCTATGATGCTTCCTCAACTTAATGCCATCCCTGGTGCTGCAGTCACCATGCTGTCTTTGTTATGCCAGCTCACAGTAACCTTTTAAACACATGGCTGTGTATCTGCAGAAACTTCACTCACTTGAAAAAAAAGTTGTAGGAGACATGCTTAAATACTCACGTAAATAATGCTACTTTAAACAAATAATGTTAAAAAAACAAAACAAACAAACAAAACTGGCATCATGTTCCAGCCCTCTATTTTGACCAGCTTTTATGGCTGTCTGCTGAATGGTACACCGGTAATGCATTTAGAAGATCTGTGTGGCAAACCTCAATATTCTGCTCTCTCTGCTTCTAGGTAACTGTGGAAGTGGGTCTTCGCTATTGCATGGGGAGATGAGAGTGGGCAATAATTCTAATAAGAATTACTTAATTACTAATGCATTGTCTCCCTTGGGAACAACTTGCATAGTGCTGTACCAGCACAGAATGAATTCCATTGTTGAATTGCCAGCTTCCCAGAATATTATTGTGGGCAATAGAATGCAATAATATGTCCTTTTTCTTTGTACAGTGGTAGCAGTAGTTTGGCTGGCTTACAGACACCTAAGAGCTGCTAGAAAAAAGGACCAAGAGATAGAGAGAAAAAATACCAATGTGTAACCATGTACATCAGTTGGAAGGCAAATTAAATGGTTGTTAGGATTCTGGCAAGGAAAAGCTATCCAAAGAGCTTGCAGTGTAAATACACCTAAACAGGATGCCAGGCTGGCAATGTTCCTCTTCTACTTATATGGTTTCTACATGCACACTTTTAGTTCTGCCTTTGCATTGATGCCTGTGCTTTCCCCTTACCTGCTGATGTAATGTAGGGCTTGTTATTGGAGTTGGTCAGGAATTCTTTGACTAAATCTTTTTTTGTTGATTGGAAAATGCCAGTGTTGATCAAAACCAGAACTTTTCACAGGACTGTATCAGGTTCAACAAAATTTTTTATCAGGAACATTTCTTAGGTCAAGGATGGCATTTCTGGTCAAACTGGAAGGAAGAGAGGGAGGAAGGTTGGGTGGATGTGGATGTGACTGATTGACCACCCCAATTTTCCCTGTGGACCTATTCCATTTTGTTTAAATAGACAAGTTAGGTGATATAATGTCTGTTGTTGGACCAACTTCTGTTCGTGAAAGAGACAAGCTTCATTAAAGGATTTAAAGAGATTCTTCTTCAGCTCTATAGATCTTGAAAGCTTTATTTCATATCCTGAGACCAACACAGCTACAACAGCATTATAGTTATTCCTTGAGAGACTGGCTCTATTTGATCAGTGGTCAGGGTAAGGACACATTGCTAGGATGTGGTGAATTAGACAAAGCAGAGATCTGAACCTGAGTCTCCCACACACAGCCCAGTTGCAGGCTAACCACCTACTTACTGGCTACACTGAGCAGGATGTCTCCTTGCTCTACCTTCTCCAAACTTTGGTTTTGTTCTCATGCAGAACTAAAACATTATGTAACCTCAATATTTTTTGTGTAACAGATTTCTAGTTTTCTGGTCAGCCACAGTTGTTTTGGCCACCAGCTCCTGAGGCAGAGCTTCAGTCAGTGTATTTTGTTAGTCTGATTGCAGACATGATGGGAACTTACAAAAAGCACACGGTCTCTTGTACAGCACACTGAACTGAGAAGCAAGAGATCTACAGTTCCAATTCTGGTTCTGTGTGACCATGGGCAATTTTCTTTGCCTTTCTGTTCATCTGTTTCATTTCTGTTTTGTCAATTTAAATTTCAAGCTCTTCTAGGACTATTCGTTGCTCTATGTTGGTACAGTGCTTAGCACAAAAGAACCCTAAAGTTGAAGCCTTTGGCTCTTTAGTAATAGAAATAAATACATTGAACTAGAGAACATGAACATTACTGAGATGATTGTGCTGGGGTATACTGAAAAATCTTAGTGGCTCCTGCCAGAAAATATGAGACCCCAGAGTCTAGCACGCAAGCTGTTAAAAAACACACACACTGAAAAGTGTTCTTTCCTTACAGTGGTTTCAGTGACAGTTGTCATTTCCAACTGCAGTCTGACACTGACTCTCATGAGCTAACAGGGAGCTGAATTAAAGGGGAGAAAAATTGGGAAGTCAGTAATCCTGCATGATGCCAGGAACCACAAAGGAGGTGAGATACATTTGATCTCTGGCCTTAATGCCTCATGTTCTTTCTGTTCCCAGCTACCAATAGCCAGTTCTCAAATGTCTCTCTTTATTTCCAAGGTTCAGTCCACAGCTCTGAGGGTCCAGTGCCTCAAAGAATCTCACTTTTAGTCTCCTTATTGCTTTTTGACTCCCTGGATTTAATCCCCCTATAATGCTCTAAGCTCCCAGTGTTTGTAGGGTTGTAAAAATCCGACATTTCCTGGCTGGCAGCTCAGTAGCTCATTGGCTTGGTTTTTAATTTCTCTTCCTTCCCAATACACAGGGCTTGTAACTGTTGTTTGCCAGATCTCCAGTGTCTAATAAGCATCAGACAATGCAAGTAGCATTTAGCTCAACTGAGGTATCCCTGCCACATGACACGAGTATTTCTTAACAGCACTCAAGAGAAGGTGAAGAAAACAGAGCAAAACATATCTCTAGACAAAGGAATTCCCTTGCATAATGAACAAACAAAAGGTCCTGTGGCACTTAAAGACCAACAAGTATACTTATTGCATGAACTTTTGTGGGAGAAAATCCCACTTCATCAGATGCTTTGAAGATGTGGGAACTTACAGAATACATTTGGTCTTTAAGTGCCACAGGACATATTGAACTAGACTAACGTGGCTGCCCCCTTGGACCTTGAATAATGGATCACTCTGATTCTTTTTTCGTTTCTTTTCTTTTCTGCTGTGTGCTGCAGTCATTTTCATACACTTGACTTGTATAATCTTTTCCTGACAGAAGTCATTTGAAAGGCTGCTTTGTTGTCTATGAGAAGGGCAATAGTATGAACTATTTCTCCAACAGCCAAATGAAAAAGAGGTATGTGATCTGCAGATTAAAAAATTGTTCCTCCGAATGTCAGTTACTGCTTTGTGTTATTCTGTCCTGTTACTTGGGCCAGATGGGTGCTTTCGTCTATAAAATATGCCAGATTGTTTTCAGATTAGATACGTAGTAGTTACACAAAAAAATGGTTCTGATTTACTAGTACATAATGGTATGTCTATACTTTGAAGTTATTTCAAAATAAGGAGGTTTATTTTGAAATAACTTTTATTTTCCTGTCCATGCATGCATTTTATTTCGAATTAAGCATTTCTTTATTCTGAAATATCGAAACACTATTTTAAAATAATAAAACCTGCTTTTATTTCAAAATAGCACCTAAATTGAAATTTTTTTTTTTTTCAAAACAAGCCATTCTAAACTGCGGAATAGGCTTATTTTGAAACAGAGGCGGCTTTTGGAGTAGGCAAAGCAGGCGGTTGCTTAGGGCCCCGAGCAGTAAGGGGCCCCATAGCCGCCGCCTGCTTTGCCTGACCTAGCACTCATGGGGTGGTGCTGGACTGCAGGTTTCTAAGACCAGAGGCTGTGCTGCCTGCTGACCTTCCAGCAGGAGAGGAGCAGTGTTCCCCGCCTACCCTCAGCCCACCACAGCTCCCCAGGGGGAGGGAGGAGATCAGCAGCCAGCACCAAGTTGTGGATTGTGGGAGCGGGGCCCTGGAGCAGCCCACTCAGAAGAGTTCCTGCTGCTTCACACTCGGCCACCCAAGGGGTGAACAGAGGCCACCTCACCCCCAGGCCCTGAATTGGGCCCATTCAGCCTTGAGATGGCCGGTGGAGAAGCTGCAGGAACTTTTTGGAGCCGGCTGCTCTAGTATCCTGCCCCTTCGTCCAGCCCAGCTTCCTCTTTATTGCTGCTGCAGCCCCAGCCAGGAGTTTTAAATCTCTTCCCCCCCCCCCCCATGTGCCTATGTGTCCTCAGGGGGTCAGAGCAGCCTGGCCAGAGAGCGGCTCCACCAGGCATCAGATAAGGAGCCATGGGGTCAGCAGGGAAGGCTGCCAAGGGGGTTCAATGGGTGGTCAGGCAGGAAGGGGGTCGTTGCCCCTGCACCCTGCCAGGTGCCTTCCTCGAAGCATCTGAGGAAGTGGGATCTTCTCCCATGAAAGCTCATGCAAAAAATAAATCTGTTAGTCTTAAGTGCCACACAACTGCTTGTTGTTTTTTTTACTGAGCCCAGCCTGCCTTCTCTGCCTGCCTAACAAGCAGTCTCCTGCCCTCGTTCCAAAGGGGCAGATGTGTTAATCTAGTAAAGCAAAAAATGCAAAAAGTCAAAGAATGGTCTTTAAGTGCCACAAGACTCCTTGGATTTTTGGGTTGTTTTGGTATTTTTTTTGGTATTTTTTCCCCCCTTCCCTTGTGTTTCCCATTTTCACTTTCTTCCCTGTGGGATAGTGAGCCCAGCCTGTCTTCTCTGTGTGCCGAACAGCATCCTTTCCGCCCACCCCCTTTTTGTTTTAGTTTTCCCTCCCTGCTGTGTGTTTGTTTCCCTTTTTCACCTTCCCTCCAGGGGTGATTGAGCCATTGTTTGATTGAACTTTTTGTTAAGGCAAGGAATCAGTCAGGCCTTGCAAACAGTCCTTGCCCAAACTGTTACTGAAAGGCTTTCAGATCCTACTCTTACTTAATGCTTTAGGATTTATTAGAGCAAATGCCCTCAGGACACTGACAGCTATGCAATTCCTTGATTATTTCTCAAGACTGGAAGGTTGGCAGCACACAAAATAAATGCATGTTAATGTTATAGATTTAGTTATTTATATGTGCATCTTTAAATTGTTTTGTTATATTTGTTATTGATATGAGGTTAGATTTTCAGTACTCTTCTAGCAATGTTGGTCCAAGTGGATGATGTAAAAATTTTACTGGATCAGCTTCAGATCCTGAGGGTGAGCTCTGGGTATGCTCATAAACTAGTGTTAGTCTCTTTCTAATAGAAGTTAGTTCAGTAAAAGATATTACCTCACTCACTTTGTGTGTTTAGATAGCATTTCAGTGCTGTCACGTTCTAGTTTGTAGTTGCTATTTTCTATGTGGTAGAGCTAGTTTTACAATATAATTTAACAGATATTTCAGAAAAAGTCAGTGAATATGTTGGCATTAGCTGTCTGACATTGCAATTTATCTGTTGTAATTTTTCTTAAGCAGACAAATGTGGCATCCTTGAGAAAAATTACAAGAGGTCATTTGCAATTTTTAACGCTATTTCTGTTTCTTGCAGAAAAAATATTTTGCAGATTGAAAGTATATTCATTTTTATGCCCCTTTAAGAAGGCAGTTTCAAGTAGTATGTTTCAAATAAGGTTTTGAATAAGGTTTCAAGTAGTATGTTTCAAGTAGTATGTTTCAAATAAGGTTTAAATCATTTCCATCACCATATCAAAATGAAATTATATATTATTTCCATCATACAGACTTGCACCAGCTTGCTCACAAGTTTGACCAACTTACTGGAGTGTGCACCAATTTGGCCACTGGTTCTGAAAATTTGCACATGCAGCCTACAAAAAATTAGGGGGAACATTCCCTCCAAGTGCTAGGATCCGTGGCACTTTCCCTTGGACCGGAGGCAGGGGAAACCTGGGGCCACAGAGTGGAGAGCCAGAGCCATGCTGGGGGAAGGGCAGGGAGACTGGGGGCGGGGGGTTAAGGCTGCAGGGAAAACTGGGGCCACAGTGAGGGCGACACTGAGGGCCTATGGGGGCCCCATAATGGCTCTTTGTCTAGGGCCCCCCATTACCTAAGGCTGCCTCTGTTTTGAAATAATAGCCCTATTCTTTTGCCTGCTTTCCTCTATTTTGAATTAGAGAGTCTAGTGAAGACTTTCTACTTCAGAATAATAACTCCTACCTTATTTCAAATTAGAGTGCCTTCCCTGGACTCCTACTTTGAAATAATAAATTTGAAGTAGTGTTAATTCGAAATAATTACATTGAATTAAATCGAAGTAGTTATTTCACAATAACTATTTCAAATTAATTTTGTAAGTGTAGACGTAGCCAAAGACAGTCCCAATGAGTCATAGAGTCATTGGTTCCAGGCCAGCAAAGTTAAGAACATCTGCAAACATCAGCAGAGTCGGGACTCGTACATCAAGATACTGAGCACCTACTTCAATTGAGGCCAAGGGTAGAAAGGACTTAGTGCTTTGCATGCTTCAATAAGAGTTACTGATACATAATATCACTCGGGATTTGTTCTTTAGAGCCTAGAGATGGAGAAATCTATGGGTCTCAGCCATATAGTCCACTTTTGTGTCACAGAAGCATTGTTTTCTTCATTACATTACCTCACTGCAGAGGATCCCCAAAACACTGGATCATCATGCCTATTTCAGCGGTAGGAGATTAGATTCCTCTGGGATACTTTGTATGATCTGTAGCCAGCTTTGCATGGACCACACTAACCTGCAGCAGTAGGAATAATCATTCTTTCCCTTTGCATATTGCACTTTGTCCCCTGGTCCACAGCTCATGTGAATGTTAATTGCTCAAGCCTCACACCCACCCTTGGATATGCCTTTATACACAGCCTTGTTAGGTCATAGTGACTGAATATTCCATTAACGCAGGGAGTATGAAGTCAACTGAGTTGCACCCCCAGTGATGCCAGTAGTGAACTAAACCCTCCCTGCATGTATAAGAAACTAGGCATGCACAATGCTGTAGTTGTTTTGGTCTGGTTTCATTGCTCTAGCTGAAGTGCTGTAAAGAAAAACATTTGACATTCTCCCCATGAATGTGGTCAAATTGAAAAGAGGATTAATGGCCCCACTGGCAAACTCCAGACAACCCTGTGGTGCCTGTTCCGAAACTGCCAATCTCATCTTTGCTTCGTTAGAGCATAGGGCACAGTCTGACCCAGACAAAAATGATGGACCACCTGTTCACGCCTGAAAACCAAATCCAGCTCTTTGATGTGAGCCTTATTAACTGGGTGCAAAACTTCTTCATCTCCAAGTCATGCTGTGCACACATACTTACCAGAAGGGTGACATCGTAAAGCAGAATCCCTTTTCCAATTAAAACAGCAAAGAGAATTTTAGGAGAGCTTATCATCACCTAAAGTAAAATTTTACCAGTGGACTGGAGAACAGAGCACAAGAGCCTGAGTTCTAATCACAAGACCATGCTGCTCGTCTCTGGTTTGGAAGGGAGGGGAAGAGGAGCTGAATAATTGATTTCCTGCCTCCTACAAATATCAGTCATGTTCAGCTTCCAGATGACTGGGAGGATGTGCACCAGAATTTCATTAGTCTTTCCTAGTCTTTATTATTTCTTGTCACAATAAGTGCTTTGAAATCTCAGTCTAAGATCAATTTGTGATAGTCACTGTATGAACTAGTAATAATCTAGGCAGTCCTTACCCAAGATAGCTCACACTGTGTATGTCAGATAGGATGCAACAGCTGAACAACAGAGTGCAAAACTGGAATGGACAAATAGGGGTGGGAAGATGTGATGATAAAGTAAACAGAGTTGAAAAACAAGTTAAGGTTTACCCGACCGAGGCCAGGTGGCTGTGAGACGCAGTGTGACGGAGACCCCAGACAAGCCTCTTGGATCCCCTCTGTCCACAGCCAGTCAGGACTCTGCTATGGTGGAGTCTCCTCCCGTCCAGCACCCCGGGTCTCCACTCTCCATGCAGCCAGCTCCCAACTCCAGGCTCAGAGGGTCCGATCCTTGCTCTGTCTGGTCTCCCTTGGGGGGGGGGTGTTCCTCCCTCCAGGAGGGTCCCACCCGTCCCAGTCAGCAGTTCATACAGCAGCAAGGACAGTAGGTATCAGTATCATCAGAACAACCAGAAGTGAAACCCCCAGGGGATTAGGGCTACACCCCATGGCAGGGTCCTGTCTCTTGGACCCTCCATTTCCCTACTACCCTCCTTCCCCTTGGTCCTTTGTTCCCCTGCTCGCTCTGCCCACGTCTCCGCCCCCTGGTCCAACCTGCTGAATCCAGTGTGACCGGGGGGTCCCAGGTACAGGCTCCCTAAACACTACCCCCTGCCCCCTAGTGGTTCTACACCCACTTGTGTTCCATCACCCGAATAGAAGAGAAAGAGGGTCAACACCCGTGTCTTCCCTTATTGACCTAGCGGAGGGTTCCCACTTCTCCACAGGCAGGCATCATGAAACAGACAGATTTTAAGGAGGGATTTAGAAGAGGATAAGGTGATGGCTTTTATGAATTTTGATGGGAAGATTTTAACATGCAAGGGGTGGCTAAAGTGGTTGAATGATATAGGATGTCTGCCCCACACTAGTTTTTAAGGGGTTAAAAGCAGCCCTAGTAAGATTGCATGGGAGGTAGCCAGTAGAAGAGAAGCTGAGAGGAACAGCTAATTGGAGACCAGCAGGCCCATATAAAAGGAGCTGCAGGGCAGAGCAGCGAAGTCACTGTCTGGAGCTCAGAGAGGGAAGGCTATGTCCCTCAGAAGCTGAGAGGACTGCACCACCTGAGACAGTATTATTGCTGGGAGTGGGTAGCATCAGGTCCTGAGGATGGCCAGAGAAGGTGCTAGGGCTGGGAGAAGAGGCCTAGGGAGACAACAGCAGAGACAGAATTTTGAGGCAGAGTAGGGGGCTGCAATGCACAAGGTCCTTGAACTGGGACCAGGAGTAGTAGGTGGGCCCATGTCTCACCACATACACACACCCACTAGCCATGAGGGAACTGAAGGAATAAGTGGCAGGAGGCACCACTGAAGAAGTGATGAATGAGATTCTGCTGTAGCCATGAAGTGGTTGGACTCCTGAGGAGCCTTTCCCTAGAAAAGGGGAACATAGAGTCTGGCTTGGCTGGAGGGCCAGGTCATGAAGAAGATGCTGTGTAGCCTAACAATTGTGAGAAAAACCACAGGTGGACTGGGAGAAAAAGTGAAGATGTGCAGACTGGAGATGTAGGTGTCAGCTTGAAGCTAATAGCCAGAGAACCAGCAAGAGGTGCCAGTCTAGTGGTGGGTGGTGCAAAGACATCCCAGGGAAGCATGGGAGAAAGCATGATGGAGTTACAGGGAGAGACAGACGGGCTTGCAGTTTAGGCTGGCATCACTGGAACAGTAAAGGTGGGAGAGGTAAGAGTCAGTATTTCCATATGGATCAAAAAGGGGGACTTTGTCCTTAAATTGATAGCTATATTCAGTCAGAACACCTGTGGTGAGTTTGGATTTATAAGCAATAATAATTTGTACTTCTATAGCACTTGCTTTCAAAGAGACTTAGCATGGTTGTCATATGTTAATTAATTTACCTTCCCAACCTCCCTGTGAAGCAGGTGGTTGCTCCATTTTATAGACAAAGAAAGTAAGGGCAGGCCTACACTGCCTGCCCTTCTTGGCAGCAGTTGAACAAAGATATGTATCTTACTTAAAACAACTTGGGTATCTTAGTTCGAATGTATAACTCCCAGCTTATCCAATGTGCCGAGTTGAAGGAAGGAAACCAATTGCCTGGGTGGTGTTCTAAGATTGAACTTCCTGATTGGGAGTGGGTCTTCACAGACCTAAGTAGCTGATCAGGAAGTTCAAACTGAGAGTGGTAAATTTGCTGCCATCCATAAAGACTTGCCCTAAGCTATAGAAAGATTGCCCACGTGAGTTGTCCAAGATCATACAGCATATTAGCAACAGAACCAGAAATACTGTCCAAGTGACCTGTCTTTATTCCCATGCTTTAAGCACAAAATTGTCCTTCCCACTGTGTGGAACTCACCCAGGGGCATTGGGCTTGGTCAAGGTCTATGTGCCACAAAAGTCTCATTTAAATCTTCAAAGTAGGACCTAAGTGGGACTCAGCTGTTGTATATGCTGGGTGCATGTTCTCTGCCTTGCAGTGAACTTCATTCTTTCTAACAAAGTGTAGTAAAGCTGTGTGGCCTTCCTCCAGATTAAAGGGGGAGAAGTCACTCTTTGTGCCCATGTGGGTGAAGTCTGGCCAGGCCTGCCTCCTCCCACTGGAAATTGAGGGACAAGATGGAAATATAAAAGCCTGGGCTTCCAGCTCAGTTAAGTGAGAGCTAGGGAAGGAGCTGGACTTATCTTGCTGGCTGCAGGCCTCTGGCTCTGATACTGAGCTGGATGCCATCTAATTCTGATGGAGTTTGAGACTGGAGAGAAGCTACTGATATAGAAGGCAGCCACATACTCTGATGAGGCAGAAGATCCCTGAATGGCAGACACCCTCCCTGGATTATGGTAGAAAGTAACCCGGGGAGCCAGGCTTTAGACCAGGTCTTGCTGTGGGCATTTGTATCCATATATTTCAATGGGATCCCAGCTGACCCAGTGGGGGAGCACTCTGCCATTATTAGAACTCTGGGCTGTGACCTGGTGGGAGTAGGGTGGGCCGACGTCCCTCTATCCTCTCTTACCATCCACCTGTAGGATGGTAACCTTTTCATTTGTGACTAAATGTCATGTGTTTGCTGACTCCCCTTCTTGAGAGCCAGGGGCTACAGACCACTAACTTGCACTAACCTGCACTGCCTGAGGGTCAGAGCTCTCCTTGTTTATTTGCTAATTCCATCCCCATCCCCAGCAATGGAAGGTGATCTGAGTGACTCGATGTGTCATCCTTCTGAGCCAGAGTGGGAGGGCAGACACCACCGCACTACATGAGGTAATATCAGTTGTGAATGCATGAGTTAAAAAACAAAACCCTTCTTTTGCTGGCAGTGAAGGATCCATTGTAAATAATGCAATTAGCTGTTTGCAATATGAATATTTAGTCACAAATAATTTCTCAGATTATT
Source organism: Podocnemis expansa (assembly GCA_007922195.1). NCBI lineage: Eukaryota > Metazoa > Chordata > Testudines > Podocnemididae > Podocnemis > Podocnemis expansa. The sequence goes on from ML682088.1 coordinate 2,557,255, forward strand.
TTCAGTGCTGTTAGTGATTAGTCTCAATCAGCTTCCTAGGAGGGAAATAAAAGAGGAAAGTTCTCAGAAATAGCAACAAGGTCAGATTTTCAGAGCTTTCCTTGTAGGCCTTGTTGGAAAAAAGTCTGTAGTTTCATTGTACTGCCTCCTCTGATGCTGAATAACAGAACTATCAAGAGCATGGTCTTTGTTTCTATTCTTGTTTCTATTCTATCCTTATCTGGGTGCAGCACAAAAAATGATGACTACATTCATCCTTCTGCTAGCATATATACCTAACGTGTACCTGGAACGTTCCAGTATCCAAAATACTCCTTATACCACAGGCTTCCATCAGTTATAATTTAGTACAGTTAATGTTCTTTGCTGTATAGAGCACTTGGACTGAGACAAGGTTCACTTTCTGTCCTTTGGCTTTCCATGTCTCTCACAAGGCCACTGTAAAACATAAAACAGCCTGCACTGCAGCACTTTGAAAAAGCAGGCTAAAGGAATTTAAAATGTTACAGGATGATCATCCCTCTGATCAAGTTAGATTTGCAACACTTGGGGTGTATGCACTGAATAGTTTAGGAGGTTAGAACTAGGTAGGAGGATCTTTCACTTATAAAATTACCAGTTAAAATCTAGCTTTGGGAGCAAGAATAATCAAAAGTCATGCTGCACTGCAGCTAGCTTTTACAAAGTGAGTTGGTGTTCTTCAACTAGATCCTATTGAACTGGTGTTAATCATCTTTGTCTTCAGACTACTGTAATAGAAATGTAGAGATTCTGACTAAAACTGAGGTCCTATTATACAAATTCATAATGAGAGACCATCAGACTTCTTGCTCCAAAGTACTGATAAGCTAAACAGGCAAAGCAAAGAGGGGGAGGGGAAACTGAGGCACAGACGAGTCAAGTGATTTGTCCAAGATCACAAAAGTCAGTGTCAGAGCTAAGAATAGAACTCGTGTCTCCCACTAGCAACTCCTGCACCCTAACAGGAGTTGATGAAAGCTGACCGCAAGCCATTTAAAGTCAGCTTCCCCCTGTGTGTCCCAGTGGCTCAGAAGGTAGTCAGCAGATACAAAAGGTATTTTATGTGCCTTGTGTATCTGCCATCGACTGCCACCGAAAATCCCAGTAAGTGTAGACTGGGGCTCTCAGAATACAGGAAGTAATAAAAACAGAGTACAGAATTCAGGTGTTCTGATTCCCAGACCCCTGTGTCAACTGCTAGACTACACTGGCTGGCACTGACAAGAATAGGGGAAAATTATCCTTCACTTGTGACTCTTCTTTTGAAAAGTTTTTCCTACAGAGCAGAGATTTCTAAAACAGGACAGAATGAGATTTCAGTGCTTTTCATTGTTCCAATTTTAGGCATAATTGTCTCTTTCCTAAAGTCCACCTGGAAAAATATTCCTCCATTTGCACACCTTTGAAAATGTTCAGGTGCCGATAATTGCACAAGAAAATAACAAAATGAGTGTTTCAATTATGGTTCCATATGAAATTGTATTGCTGTAAAAACAATCTATTATTTAGTTACCAGTTGCTGAAAGAAGACTCATCAAAGCACCTGTTATTTATTTCTGTCATTAGCAGTTGAATCCTGATGTGATTATGAAAGAGTGTGCTAAAGTGAAATTACTTAACTATACTGCACATTTTCCAGTATATTACATTGCTGACAACTGTGCTTAGCACAGGTTTATGAAAACATCCATCACAACCATTAAAAGCTTTCCAAATAATATTAACTTATTTGCACAAGTCATCAGTCTCTATCTACCTATACCACTAAGGGTCTGTTTGTCCAGCAGCAGGGCAGGAATCATAGAAACTGGCAGGGACCATGAGAGGTTATCGAGTCCAGTCCCCTGCACTCATGGCAGGTCCGAGTACCATCTTAAACTATCATTGACAGATGCTCGTCTAACTTGCTCTTAAAAACTTCCAATGATGGAGATTCCACAACCTGCCTAGGCAACTTATTCCACTGGTTAATCATCCTGACAGTTAGGAATTTTTTCCTAATGCCCAACCTAAACCTCTCTTGCTGTAATTTAAGTCCATTGCTTCTTGTCCTATCATCAGCAGTTAAGGAGAACATTTTTTCTCCCTCCTCCTAGTAATAACATTTTAGGTACTTTAAAACAGTTATCATCTCCCCTCTCAGTTTCCTCTCTTCCAAACTAAGCAAACCCAGCTCTTTCAATCTTCCCTTATAAGTCAAGTGTTCCAGACCTCTAATAGTCTGTGTTGCTCTTCTCTGGACTTTCTCCAATTTGTCCATATCTTTCCTGAAATGAGGTGCCCAGAACTGGACACAATACTTCAGCAGAGGCCTAAACAGAACTGAGAAGAGCAGAAGAATTTCTCCTTGTGTCTTTCTTACAACACTCCTGTTAATACACCCTAGAATGGTGTTTGCTTTTTTTGCAACAATGTTACACTGTTGGCTTATATTTAGATTGTGGTCCACTATGACACCCAGATCTCTTTCTGTAGTACTCCTTCCTAGGCAGTCATTGCTCATTTTGTCTGTGTGCATTGGATTGGTCTTTCCTAAATGGCGTACTTTGCAATTGTCTTTATTAAATTTCATTCTGTTTACGTCAGACCATTTCACCAGTTTGTCCAAATCATTTTGAATTGTGATCCTATCCTCTGAAGTACTTGCAACACCTCCCAGCTTGGTATCATAGGCAAACTTTATAAGTGTATTCGCTATGCCATCATTTAGATCACAGAGGAAAATATTGAACAGACCAGGACCCAGAACCGATCCCTGCCATTATGCCCTTCCAACATGACTCTGGACCATTAATAACTACTCTCTGGGAGCTGTTATTCAACCAGTTTTTCACCCATTTTATAGTAGCTTCATCCATGCTGTACTTCCCTAGTTTGTCAATGAGAAAGTGAGGCAAGACTGTACCAAAAGCCTTGCTAAAATCCAGATACACCCCATCTACTGCTTCCCAGGGGCATCGCTGGCGCTGGGCACCCCGGGGCATGTGCCCTGAAGCCCGGCACTGGTGCCCCAGATCTCCAGCCCAATTGGGCCGGAGCTCCGGGGCCCGGCTGCCGGCTGCCTCTTCCAGCCCCAGCCCTGGCCAGGCATGCGGGGCCAGGCCTCCTGCGGCCTCTTCCATTCCCTTTCCTGGCCAGGGATCCGGAGCCTGGCTGCTCGTGGCTGCGGCAGGCAGTCCCGGGCCTGGCTGCACACACTGGCAGTGGCCCCAATTCCAGCTGGGGATGCGGGGCCTGGCCGCTTACGGTAGCGCGGTGGCGCTGGGGCATGGCCTGGTGGCTGGGGGCATGGCCGACAGGCTGGGGGCAGGGCCTGGGCCCGTGCCCCAGGTCCCCCCCCAGCCAGCAACGCCCCTGCTGCTTCCCCTCTATCCATAAAGCTTGTTACCCGATCATAGAAAGCTATCATGTTGGATACAGCCATACCCTTTCTGGCTCCAGGGCCTGCTCACCACCCCATGGATAGTATGCCAGAGCCTCAGCCCCCCCTCCCTCCCCAGCACAGGGTCAGATCACTCAGGGACCTTAGGGGCTGTAGTACAGGGCCCACATCTGGCCAGGGCCAGGGATGCAGCCCCTAACGCCCCTGCATTAATTCAACCCTAGAGATCTGTCCTATCTTACAGAGGTTGCTTCTTTCTAATGGCTAGTATAATTACTTCTTTTTCACAACCACCCCATGCACCTGATCAACTTGAGAAATTTACAAGAAATCAAATTTGCTTGATCTTTAAATTTGTCTCCAGCAGCTATTATTGAAAATGAAGTGGCATTGTTATTACTTAAGTGACTTTAAATTAGTCAATGAATATGAAGAGAGCTTTTGCAGATATCCCACCAAGAGCTCAGCATCCAAACTTTAAAAATGAAATTAGTCAATTAATGGGCAAATTAAGAACTGTGAGCAAGTGCCTTTCCCACAGTGCCCTGCAAAAACAGGAGGTAGAATCCAATGTCACCACCTTCCTACAGTATGGGTTTATAAACAAAACAACAGTAAGATAACAAAGGTCTACTCAAACCTTTCCCTAGGTATAGCTGTTTTTATGGTTCCTCTCTCGTGTCTGCTCAGTTCATATCCTAGGTCTTCCTCTCCAGAAAATTACTTCATTTCCCTGATGTAGTCTAAGTCAGTAGAGCTAATTTAACCCTTTCCTGACAGTGTCAACATCTGTTAGCAGGGTAAGGTATTTCAGATGGTTACAGAAGCTCATATTATGTACTAATTTTCATATTTTTCAAATGAAGTAGGTTAGACTAGACTTTTTTCTCTTCAGAATGGTTTGTGCTGTGTCTAGTAACAGGGTTTTGGAAGTGGAATGAGGTAATGGAATGTTAACTGCTTTTTCTGAGGTGACAAATTTGGTCAATAAAAGTAATAAGTGTTGATGTAATTTATTTAGACTTAGCACCACATAATATTCTGATTAAAATACTAGAAAGATATCATATTAACAGGGCAGACATTAAATGGATTAATAGCTGGCTAAACTGATTGGTCTCAAAATTTAATTTTAAGGAGGAAATCATCGTTGAACAGGTATGTTTTGGTGGGGTACCATAGGAATGTATGTTTTTTAACATTTTTATTAATGGCTTGAAAGAAAACATAAAATCATTACTGATAAAGGTGACAGAGAAATTGGGGGAATGGTAAATAATGAAGAGGACAGGTCACTGATACAGAGTAATGTGGATCACTTGATAAACTGAATGCAAGCAAACAATATGCATTTAAATATGGTAAAGTATAAATGCATACTTCTAGGGGGACAAATGTAGGGAATGCTTACATTATGGAAGATGGGGAAGCAGTGACTCTGAAAGATTTGGAAGTTGTAGAGAATAATCACCTGAACTCAAGCTCCCAGTGCAATGCTGTGGCCAAAAGGGCTAATGTGATCCGGAGATGCATAAACAGGGGAGTCTTGAGTGGGAATAGAGAGGTTATTTTATATCCATTTTTGGCAGTGATGTGTGCAGGGCTAACTGTCTAGTTCTGGGGCCCACCATTCAAAAGTGGGGTTGATAAATTGGGGAGGGTCAGAGAAGAGCCACAATAATGATTAAAGGATTAAAAAGCATGGTACTGAAACCTCCTTAAAACACCTGGAGACTGAAATTTGGCAGCCTTGAACAACATTCTCCCTGCCTCCCTTAAAGATGATCCATGATGCTTCCTCAGTGGATGGAGGCTGGAAATAATGAAGGAGATTGTGCACTATATGCCGCTCCCCCATCACAGTAAGGGATAATCAGCTGGGTGCTCTTCCCACTTCCTTCACTGTCACAAATTTGGACTTGTAACTTTTGGAGATGGGAAAGCCCGTTTATCAGCTCTTCATGTGCAGGTGGAAAAGGCACTGCAACAGTGCTCCCAACAGTATATTTTCTAGAACTTCCTCCGTTTGGCCACCCCACACCTCCCCCTCTCTTATGGTTTAAAAAGCGGCCCCAACATGCATCTGCGGCAGAATACAGAAGGTATTCATGGTTCTCACATGAAGACTTGGCATAGTTCCCAGGCATGAGGCTTGAGGGCAGAGGTTCATTCCTGTGGAAGCCCAGCCCAATTCATGCTTTGCTTTCTCACCCTTTCTCATCTCTTAAGCGGATAAAGTACAATAGGAGCAGCAAGAGTGGGTGGGGGTTGGGAATATGATGTAACTCCAGCTCAGGCTAAGTCAGCAACTGCCTACAGCAGTGGTGGTTGTTGTAGCTCACAGTTATTTGTGGGGAACACCACAGCTGGGCCCTGCCTTCAGAGCATCTGAGTGGGAAGCCAGCGGATGAGATACCTCCTTCTTCAGGTGAGGAGAAGGAAATGTGGCATGGTGCCTGCATAACGGCACAGACTCTGGCAGCTTTTTCTGTTGCACTCTCTGGTGTGTATCAGGAAGGACTGGAAAGGTCTCTGCACCCTGACAACATTTCTGGAAAAAGAGAGAAGTTTAAAGTATCTCCTCTGGAAGGGTAATTCTCCGCTGTGTAATGGGATTCTCTTTCACCAGGGGATTGAGCTCACTTTTGGGGAAAAAAGGAGCTGGACAAGAACCGGTTGGAACGTGTATGTGACAGAGCTGGAGAATTCTATGCAGGTGATGTTTGTACCTTTTGTGGTCATAAGCAATCATGACAAAGGGAGTGGGGGGCTAAGAATGACAAAGTGAAACAGAAAGGAGGCATGTGTGATTACTACATGTGTGGGGGAGAGGAAGACCCTTGTGTATGTCATTGCTGTGCACATCTTAGAGCAATGGTTTTCAAACTTAGGCTCAGGACCCAGTACTGGGTTGCAGACCCTCAGGTACTTGTTCACAGCATTGCCTGGTGCCATCACCAAAAGACTGGAATGCATTGCTTAAAGATGTAATTGTTGGGTCGCAGGCATAATTTTTTTTTTTCAGCTGGGTCCTGAGGAATAGAGTTTGAAAACCACTGTCTTAGAGTGTGATTGTGTGCATGTCAATTGCTTTTGTATTAAGTCTGTTATAAACATTTAAGTAGGTAGAGCCAAATTTGGCTCTGTTTCACAAATGCAAATCGATTGAGTGTAATGATTTTACTCCAGATTTACAATAATATAAATGAGAACAGTGTTTGGTCCATGGTGTCAGGCCTGATCTGTACCCAGTTTCTGTACTAATATAGCTACTTTCGGGATGTTTTCCTGCCTGTCCAAAGCTATACCTGTTCAACCCCTAGTTTGGACACAGTTATAACAGTGTAAAGCACCTTTATGCTGCTGGAAATGCATCCATATTAGGGGGTGGTATAGCTGTGGACACCTCTTCTGCAGATAAATAGCAGTGCTAGGTAGGCTTGCTCTGACCCTGGAGCCTTGATCAAATGGGAAATAGTAAAAGAAGAAGCCAGTCTCTCCACCCTCATCACCTGACTGGTTTGCTAGAAAATTGCTAGAAAGCCCTGTTGCCTACATGCTTCTGCCAGGGCCAGATCAATGCAGCTGCTTTAGGGGCTGCAGCTCCAGGCCCCAAGTTAAAGGGGGGCCCCATGACTGCAGCCCCTAAAGCCCCTGCACTGATCCCATCTTGTTCTCCACTCTGCAAGAATCTGGCCCTCTTCAGGCCAGCACAGTGCTGGTGAGGCCTAGGGGTCTCTGAGGGAGGGGCAGGTGGTGCAGGGGAGTCAGGGCCCTATATCCAGAAGCTACCACATAGCAGCTGTGCGGCAGAAGTGGAGTGGCTGGTGCAAGGGGTGGCCTATGGCAGCAGCTCCAGAGCCAGGAGCAGCGGAGGACTGTTGGGCCACTGTCCTGAGGCCCTTGCAGCTCAGGTGCGCCTGACTGGCTGTCTTTGCCAGGCCTCCGGGGTCTCTGGCACAGTGGCCTGATAGCGCTCCACCACTCCTGGTCCTGGAGCCACCACCGGAGGCAGCACTAAGCACCAGACACCCTGACCCTGCCACTGAGCACCTCAGACCTGTTTGAGGAGGTACAGGAACACCATGGACTCTGGCCCCAGCTGCCCCCTGCCCCAGCACCAACTGGGCATCCCCCAGCACCACAGTGGAGTGGGACAGGGGTCTTAATCCAACCCTTTGCTTCTGCCATCCTCCATTGACTGGAGGATGGGATTGCCATTTAGGAAACGGCTGCCCAGACTGCTACTGCAGGAAGATAGCAAGCTAAGAGTCAGGGTCAGCCCAGGCAGGAGACTGAGGCTATGTTTATACTGATTGCGGCAATTTCGCTGCCATCAGTTCGCACTTGGAGCAGATCGCAGCAAGTATGAACTTGCTGCGCTGCTCCCGGAAGTCGATCCCTGAAGTCCTGGAGGTCAGAGGACGTAGGGGGAAGCTGAGCTCAGAGGACTTGTGGTTGACTTTTCCCTGATGTGTACTGGTGGCTTAGAAAGTTGCTGCCAGTTATGCAAGGAATTTTTACGTTCCTTGCATAACCAGCGGTCAACTGCCACCAAAAAGCCCCCAAATATAGACTAGGGCTGAGAGCATGACTGCTTCGATCTGCTTGCAGCACACATGAAATCGAGTCAAAGCCTAAAGAGAAGGGGGGAAAAAATAAATGAAAAGAGTGAGGGAAAAGGAGAACCTTGATCAGTGACTGAGTGACTCATGCCAGGGACACTGGAATTTTATATGTTGCTGATAAAGAGGACTGTAGTTGATAAGCTGATTGTTGCTTATAACAGAACTAGGAGTGATTTCTGGGTGAATTCTTGACTCTCCAAAAGGCTGTAGGAGAAGTGTCCCTCACAAAGCAACTAACTACCAATAAAAGGAGTCCTTAAAACATATTGCTTTCCTTATCTCAGAATAGTTAAAACAGTACTTGTAGAGAGAATGCATCAGGAAATCAGTCTTGCCCCTGGTGTGACTGGAATTGGGATGAATCATCCCAATGAGTTCGTGACAAATGTGGACATCTGAGCGTGTATGCATGTGTATGTGTGCATACGAGAGATTAGGACTTGTATGTTGCCACACTCCTACCTTCCCCATTGTTATGCCACTGACCATACCTTCTCTTCATCTCTCGGACCTCTCACATGCTTTCCTCTTCATCATCAGGATAGAAGTGTTCCCTGTACAGTTCAAAAACATTTCAAATGTTGAAATTGCAACAAAACAATGGTGATGAAAAGGACTGGGTGATGATTGTTAACTTGTACTTAGTTTGAGGTCCACTATGTGATGCAGTTGCTCAAGAAGGTAAAATATTCTTCTGGGAGTCTGGCATGTAAAATGATGGGCAGTAATTGCACTGCTGTACTTGACAGTGGTGAGAACTCAAGTCGAGTACTGTATTCAGTTCTCGTCCCATGTTTTGAAAAAAGAATATAGATGAATTGGGAAGAGTTCAGAGGACAGCAACAAAAATACTAAATGTTTTAGAAAGCCTGATCTCCAAAGAAATGTTTTTTTAAAAAAATACAAGTATGTTTGATCTGGAGAAAAAAAGACTGGCTTGATAACAGCCCTTAATATATTTGAAGACTGTTACAAAGGGAGTGGTGATCAGTGACTCTCCACGTCCACTGAAGGTAGCACAAGAAATTGTTAGCTTAATCTAAAGCAAGGGAGATTAAAATTAGATATTGGGGCAAACTCTCTGACTATAAGAATAGGTAAGCACTGGAACAGGCTTCCAAGGTTGTGATGCTGGCACCAAGTTAGATGGATGTAATAACAACAGCCTTAAATATACAAAGCCAAAGTCTGCCTTCTCCCATCCAATGTAGTGCTAATGTATACATTTCATTATCTGAGTCAACTCAAACAATCCTCAGTCAGCTATTCCACAGTGCCCCTGTCCTCAGAGCAGTAGCCTCTCCAGTCCATTCTCTACTCTGAACTCCATGGCCTGGGAGTTACAGCCCTGGTGTATGCTGTGGGGGGATTTCAGCAGCAGTTGAAGGGAGATACACAGGTTACTTAAAATAACTTTTGAATATTCCTTTGCCTGTCTAATACCTAATTACTGTGGTGTCTTTGTTATTCTGAGTTGATGGGAAATGGCCAACTAGAGTTGAGGCCTGAGTTACTCTGTTGACTTACTCATTGACATGAGCAGGTCTTCACAGACCTGCCAGTTGTTTGGGAAGATCAATCTGGTGTTGGCAAATTTGCTGCCATCAGTGAAGACTAGCCCACAGATACCACAGTTCCCTTCCTCCCCTTTACAAAACCCAGCATATTTTTTTGAAGTAGTCTCCTTGGTTGTCTAACTTGGCAAGGACATCCACTAACCCATACTTGCAATATCCAACTATGCCAGTTCAGCACAGAGAGCAATCCCTACAAACTCTCCTGCTGTGAGCAAGGCAAAAGTCTGGGATCCCCTCATTTGATCAGTCATCACAGGAAGTTTTTAAGAACATGTTAGACAAACTCCTACCAGGGATGATCCAGGCATATTTGATCCTGCCTCAGTGCATTACATGGCCTCTCTAGATCCTTTCCAGCACAAAATTTCCATAATTCTATGAAAATTTGTTAAATTTCAACAACATTTTTTTACTGTAGATTCTTTCTTCAGCCTTTTCTTTTTGACCAGCTCAAGTCCTAAGTTGATGTCTGAGTCACCAGAGTCTATGCATTCCAGGACTCAGTGCCTGGAGTGGCGTACATGGGGTTAGGTGATCACAGAGGCAAGATTAAATCTCATTTTGCTTTCCATTCAGAGATCTGGGATGGCTTCAATTTGGGAGAAAATGCAAGAGTTCTACAACTGGGCCATTGAAAATGGAGGTAGGTGGAGAAACTGCCTTCCATGGGAATTGCCCAAGGTTATCATTAGGTGTCACCATGGAAAATACAAATCATTTGTGAGAATTGTCTCCCTGTTAAGTTCCCTTCCTTTCCTTGGACCAAAGATAAAATCGCACTTTTCCCAACCAAGATCTTAATCTCCTTTAGAGACCTGAACTTGTAGAAACTCCTGCTTGTGGGATGGGGGAGGGAGGTGGGAGATTTGAGTGTCTTAGCTCTTGCAAAGGGAACTCTTTAACCTCATCCACATTTGTACGATAAGTTCCAGAAGGGTAGCTGTGTTAGTCTAGTTCAGCGAAGATAGTAAAATAGAGCTCTGTGAGCATGTTTGTTGGGATAACTCATGAAGTAGTGGCCTTCCGGTTGTGCTTTTTTGGGGCATGATCACCTAGGCACATGCACATAGTTCAGGGAAAATTTTAATTTGTCATGAAAAACATTTTTTTGTATCAAAAAGTATAGGTTACAAATGTGCCCTAGATAAATTGCAATGTTATACTGCATATTTAGTGGTTCTATGTATATGTTTGCTGCCAGTGAGAATATCTGTCTTGTATTGTAATACTGGTACAGTGGGGACCCGTTAACGCATGGGCGTTGGGGGTCAAGCCCTGGTGACTGCGTGTTAAGTGGACCGCATGTAAATGGGACCAATGTTCTCCCTAAGCTCTGCGCATGCGCGCGCAACAAAAAGCGTTTGCCTGCACACAAATCAGTGCAGAGCCAGCAGCCAGGGACCCTAGCCAGCCTGAAGACACAGTCTTTGGTCTGGCAGGGAGCAGCAGGGATCCGGATGTGTCCCCAGCTGCTTCTGGATGAGCTGGGAAGCTTCCGCTGTGGGGGCCATCCGGATCTGCTCCCACCACCCCCCTCCTGCGGCTTGCCAGTGTGGCGGAAGCTCCTCCGCTTGTCCCGTGGCAGCTGGGGATGGATCCAGATTCCCCCAGCCTGCTGGCGATGGCGCAAAGCTTCTGCCACCACTGGCAAGCTGCAGGGATCCGGATCCGTCCCCATCTGCTGCCAGACAAGCGGAGGAGCTTCCGCCGCACCAGCAAGCCGTGGGGGGTGGAGGGAGCGGATCTGGATGGCCCCCGCGGCAGAAGCTTCCCAGCTCGTCCAGAAGCAGCTGGGGACATATCCAGATCCCCACTGCTCCCTGCCAGCCCAAAGACTGTGTCCAAGGCTCATGAAAAGAAAAAGGCAGCACTACTAAGGTTCGCTCCACGTGTTTCCTGCCCCGGCCAACTTCCACTTGTAGGCAGCACATGTTACTGAGTCCTGTGCGTTAACTTGCTGGCTTTGGGGGACATGACCAGGGCATGCGTTAACCGGATCCGCGCGCTAACCGGTCGCTTGTTAACGGGTCCCCATTGTATATGCCTCTTATGCTAAACAAGCTGGATTTTTTGACATAGCAGTAAATGTGACTTGCATTTGTTAATTAATCATGCATTTTTAGAGTAATATTGTATCCCAATAGCATGTTGTGTTACATTACCTCATGAAGTAGTGGCTATCCAGTTATATTGTTTTAGGGCATTGCAGTGAGAGGGATTGGTGCATACAGTCAACCTAAGTTAGTCTTTAAGTGCCATAGGACACTTTGTTTGCCTGTTTTACAGAACTAGACTAACACGGCTGCCCCTGTGGATCTAAGTTAGAAGGTACTTCAGGGATGTGTGAAAACTGCATGTAGGCTCACACTGAATGAGATTCCTTTCTTTCAATTTTCTGGTAAAATTAAGTTAAAAATTTTTAAGTTAAAAAATCTTAAGAACAAGGGAAATCTTAAGAAAAACCACCACACATTTGTAGTTGTCCAACTGCACTTAGGGGAGTGGCATAGTCTGCAGATTAGAATTAAGGTGTATTGACATTTCCATGGTTGCTGGCCCAGTACTGGGAAGGCAAGAGAAGGTTCAAATCTGACTTCAGGGCCGTTGACTGGCATAGCTGAGAAGGGGGCTCTGGAATAAAAGAGAAGAATCTGCAGGCCAGTGGAGAGGTACGTTTGCAGAGCTGGGTGGGTCCCAGAACTAGAATAGCAGGAGGATTTTTGGGTCAGGATTTAGTACTGGGAGATTGTGGAACCAAGAAGTTGGATGTTAGGCGAGTTTCTGAGTCAGAGTCCATGACAGGGGTAGCAGGGAATCCTGCAACTGGATATCTGTGTAAATAGGAGACCTTAAGGACTGGGATTGAGAAGGTCAGTGCTGCCAGGCATTGCCAGTGGTGTGTGAGGAATGCATGAATGGGGAAAAAAGGGAGTGATGAAACAAAGTGGCTGTGTTGTGTGGATCTCCAGCACCAGCATAACAGGAAAGGGCAGAACTGTATGTGTGCAGAGCCCAGGTCTGGAATAGCAGGAGGATTGTGGGACAAGACTAAAAGGGATTGGCTGAGCTGTATGTGGAGTCCAGGACTGGAAATACAAGGGGGCTACAGGCCAGGAATGAGGGGCATTGGCAGAGCTGAGTTTGGAACTCAAGGATGGGTAAGATAAGAGGATGCTGAGGCACACTGAGAGAGTCATGTGGTTGGCCAGCTCTGGAATAATAGGAGAATCTGTGAATGAAGACTGAGATACATTTGTAGACCTGGGTATGGGTTCTATAGCAGCTATATCATAGAGTACTATGTGTCAGATATAAGGCTGTGCTTTTGAGGATGTCAGTGCTGTAATCCTCTGTGCTATCTCCTCATGGCTAAGAAGTGCACTTTTACCAAAATGCTGAGCTTTGAATAGGATTTTGAGGTGTAAGAGGAACAAAAAATGGCATGGAGTTATCTGGGAGATAAGAGAAATATGGTAGGCCCAGAGATGGAGGGGATGAATTAAACTCCAGGACAGGACCACTTTATTTGATCTAAAGTCTGTTTCCCTCTCAATGTCCGCAAGTCATCCCTGTTCTTTGCTTTTTTGCAATGTGTTTTGCTTGCAGACCCAAGGACAGAGTCCTGGTTCCTGGTTTATTCCCCATTTCCAGTCACATTGCTCTTCACCCTTTACCTCTTTATTGTGGCAGTGGGGCCACACCTCATGCGAAAATGGGAGCCACTGAGACTAAAGGGTTTGTTAACTGCCTATAATCTGGCCCTGGTGGCTCTTTCAGCCTATATCTTCTATGAGGTAAGGAGAAGGGATCAGCTTCTTTTGGCTGAACTTTAGGGTGGGAGTGTTTTGAAGCAGGATCCCCTTAAAATCTTTATCTGATGAACCACTGCAGATTAAACAAGGGGATGACAAATGACTAGGGCACATTTTCATTCCTCCACTAGGAGGCATATTCTATTTTGCGGTGAAGCATCCATGGCAGATGTTCTTAAATGGGGTGGAGGGAGGGCATGTAATGTATACAGCAGAGGGGGGTGGGCATGAAATGCTTTAGGGGTAAAAAAGAGCACATTCAGAGCTGGGAGGTGGAGAATGGCAGCTGCTGGCTGGGCACCCAGCTCTGAAGGAAATGCTGCCATCTGCAGCTCAAAAGTACAGTAGTATGGTATTGTTTTCAGATCTGGGCAGCCGGATAACTTCTGGCTGGGTGCTTGGGGCTGGTGGTGTAAACAACTACAGACAAAAAGAAGAGGGTGCAATCAAATAAATTTGAGAATCCCTGCTCTGTGAGCATGTCTACACTGCTGTTAGACTATCTGTGGCCACTGGCTCAGGCCAAGGGGCTCATCCTATGGGACTGTTTAATTGCAGTGCAGATGTTGAAAGTTTGGCTGTAATCTGGGCTTTGGGACCTTCCCACTGCAGAGGATCCTAGACCCTAAGCTGCATCTACAGTCTCAGTGTCTGCACTATAATTGAACATCCCCTTAGTCTGACCCTAATGAGCCAAAAGTCAGCTGGCACAGGGCAACTGCAGAATTTTAACAGCAGTGTAGACATACCATATGGCAAACAGTTTTCCGCATGTGAAAGGTCACTGAATGACAAGCCTGGAGAATGAAATCTGCTTTGTAGCTATGAGAACATATGTGTTCCTTTGTCTTCTGCATTGTAATTCAGTCCTGACCAAGTCCATTTCTGAGGGTGTGAGAGGAATTTCATTTTCCAGACTTTTGCAATTATGTTTGCTGGGACTCCCACAGGGGTGCAAATTAATACCACTGGCAATGGAAAGGATGTTTGTTTTTTGTTGTTCTGGGGGTTTGTTTTTATTACTTTTTGCTTAGGGTGAGTACCTTACCATTAGGAACTGAATTGAGATCTGCCAACTGTTTACATGTGAGCCACTGGTAACCATCGAATCATTAGAGATGAGTACATTGAAATGAGTGATCTAACTAATAAACTTGGCTTTTTACACTCTTTTCAAAGAGTTCATAAAATTCTCACTCTTACTAAAAAAATTGCAAATTTCTTTAGCAAACATTTGTGGTCTTGAAGATTGAAGTGAATATTCACATCTCATGCTTGTTTGGCCATTTAAAGGGGTCACATGATATAGTTTCAGCTCCCTGATTGAATGACTAATGCAACTTAAAGTGAAATTTACAATCCAATAAGTAATTCAAATTTCCTTTCCAAGAATTCTAAAGCTTATAATTTGTTCTTGATTCTAATAGGCTATGTCTACACTGAACATTTCAATTCGAATTACTGAATTCGAATTGACTAATTCAAATCTAATTCGAATTCAGTCAATTCGAATTGACATGGTCACACTAGAAAATCCAATTCGAATTGGCACGTCCCCATGAACAGGACTTGCTAGTTCGAATTCAGGAGGGGCACTATTGTATAGGGAAAAATCAAGCTGTGCCTAATTCAAACTAACAGTGAATTTGAATTTACATGGCCACATTATGTCAAATTGAATTACTCACTTCGAATTGACCCTGACTTCAATGGAAAAGCAGGTTTGACCAATTTGAACTCTGCTTTCCTCAGTTCAAACTGAGGAGTGCCTCAGTTTGAATTGAGGAAAGCGGACATGTCCATGCACTTATTTGAATTCGAATTGATGACAATCAATTCGAATTCACATGTAAGTGTAGACATAGCCATAGAGCTTGGGTAGTCAGATATCTGCAGTAAAGGGTGTGACAGGCTGCTCCCTAGATCCAGTCCAGTGTGCTGCTGTGACCTCCCCATTCCCACTCTGGAACTCCAATTTGCCCTGCTTTGCCAAGTGACCACTCACTCCTGAGCTAGTCCACTCTGGCCTCTGGCATGTAATCAGTCCAAAACAGTGGTTGTATGCCCTCTGGCTACTCAAGGGATGGACCCTTAGCAAGCACCCCCTGGCCGTAGATGCCATCTTGGGAGCCACCGTCTACAGAGATTGGGGTCCCACTCCCAACCACTGCCAGGAGGATGAAAATATTTGGTGATCTGTGAAATGATGAACCACCAAAATAAACAAACAAATCAACTAAATAACCAACCAACCAAACTCAAGTCCATTCATTTAACAAAGAAATGGATTGTGCCCAGCTTTCTTCACTAACACCCTCTAAAGACCGCACAGCTTTAGATAAAACAACTACAAGTTTATTGATCAGATTATAATTCTAAGTGAAAATATGGCCAATCATGGCAGAATCACAATAAAAATGGGTCAGGAGTGACCACAAGGAGATAAAAGGTAAAACATGCATACTAACCTAAGATCTCTACTTAAAAGCAGGGGCTTGGACTAGATGACCTCATGAGGTCCCTTACAATAAGCTCCAACCATGTGGGACTGGTTACCTAGCATTTGCGTGTAAATCTGCTTGAGACCAAGGCAATATGAACGATGTGACAGATGCAAAGCACAGAATGGTTTTCTCATACTGAGATTTTTTTAATATTTCAGTTCCTGGTAACTTCAGTTCTGGCAAATTACAGCTACCTGTGTCAGCCAGTGGATTACACCCGAAGCGAGTTAGGAATGCGGGTACAGTTTCATACAGATCTTGTCTTGTGTCCCTCTCTTTTGTCAGAGATAGATGGGTTGTTTTGCTGGAGGACTGGTACCAGACTACTCCAGCTAGATCTACATGTCCTAAGAAAGGCTTTGATCCTGTTCTCTTACTTTCAAATCCATTTAATTAAATGATCCACTTCAGCAAGGAAGCTCTATAAATCATGGCACATGAATAAGTCTTTATTTCCTCCCTGTTATTCATAAAGGGCTATGGATTCTATAATTCTCATTTTTTGATAATTCTGTAGTTTTGCTATTTTCCTATTTTTCTCCAAATACAGTCAGGTTTTGAATGCATACAGGTGCAGCATGTGCCCATCCCCCATCCTAATAAGTGCACTGCCAGGAGGATGAAAATATTTGGTGATCTGTGAAATGATGAACCACCAAAATAAACAAACAAATCAACTAAATAACCAACCAACCAAAATAAATAACTTGCCCTGAATTTACTCTGTCCAGAGAGGTAGCTGTCTGCATAGAGCAAAAACTACAAGAGTCCTGTGGCACCTTAAAGACTAACAAATTTCTTCAGGCACAAGCTTTCATGGGCTTCAACCCACTTCATCAGCTGCGTGAAGTGGAAACTACAGTTAAGAGGCATATATACACATGTGAGGAGGGCAAGTGTTAACAAAGTCGATTCAATTAGGGCAGATGGGGCCCATTCATGCCAGTAGATTAGAAGGTGAGAATGTGTGAACAGGGACAATTACTTTTTGTAATGTGTAACCATTCCAAGTTCCTATTCAGACCCAATCTGATGGCATCAGGTTTGCAAATCAGCTCAGCTCTGCAGTTTCATGCCAAAGTCTGTTTCTGAAGTTTTTTTTTGTTGATGTATGGCAATTTTCAAGTCTCTTACTGAGTGTTTAGGGAGACTGAAGTATTCTCCTACTGGTTAATGGATGTTGCCATATTTTACGTTCAGTTTGTGTCCATTTATTCTTTTGTGTAAGGACAGTCCGGTTTGTCCAATGTACATGGCAGGGGGCATTGATGGCACATGATATCATATAACCACATTAGTGGATATGCAAATGAATGAGCTCCTGATGGTGTGGCTGGGACCAGTGATGGTATCACTGGAGTCAATGTGTGTGCAGAGTTGGCAATGGGGTTTGTTGCAGGGATAGTTTCCTGGATTAGTGTTCTTACTGTATGGTGTTCAGTTGCTGGTGAGTATTTGCTTCAAGTGGGGGGGGGAGCTGTCTGTAAGCAAGGATTGGCCTGCCTCCCAAGGCTTGAGAGATTGTGGGATCATCTTCTTGGATAGGTTGTAGATCCTTGATGATGTGTTGGAGGGACTTTAGCTGGGGGCTGGAGATGATGGTCAGTGGTGTTCTGTTCTTTTCCTTGTTGAGTCTGTCCTGTAGTAGGTGGCCCCTGGGTACCCACCTGGATCTGTCCATCTGTGTTTTCACTTCCCCAGGTGGTACTGTAGTTTTAGAAATGTTTGGTAGAGATCCTGTAGGCATTTGTCTCTGTCTGAGAGATCAGAGCAGATCCAGTTGTACCTTAAGGCTTGGCTGTTGACAGTGGATTATGTAATGTGTTCTGGGTTGAAACTGGAGGCATGTAGGTATGTATTGCAATCAGTTGGTTTTTGGTATAGGCTGGTGTTAAGGTGTCCATCCTTTATTTGTAGTGTAGTGTCCGGAAAGTGGTTTTCTTGTGTGGACTGGTCCAGGCTGAGGTTGATGGTGGAGTTGAAATTGTTGAAATCCTGATGGAATTCTTCCAGGGATTCTTTCTCATGAGCACATATGATGAAAATGTCATCAACGTAATGTAGGTAAAGGAGAGGCCTTTGGGGACAAGATGTGAGGAAGCAATGTTCTAGGCTGGCCATAAAGATGTTGGCATACTCTGGGGCCATGTGGGTACCCATAGTTGTGCCAGTGACTGAAGGTATAAATTATCTCCAAATCTGAAGTAGTTGTGGGTCACAGCAAAGTCACAGAAGTTGATTTACCAGGTGTGCCATGTCATCATCCAGGAGACTGTCCCTGATGGCATGTTGTTCATCTTCGTGAGGAATGTTGGTGTAGAAGGCTTCTACATCCATAGTGACTAGGATGGTGTTTTCTGGGAGATCACCAATAGATTGTAGTTTCTTCAGGAAGTCGGTGGTATCATGAAGATAGCTGGGAGCTCTGGTGGCATAGGGCCTGAGGAGAGAGTCCAGATAGCCTGACAATGCTGCTGGAAGAGGGCCAATGCCCGAGATGATAGGGCATCCATGATGTTCTGTCTGAACTTAGCCATATGAAATGGATACCACTGACTTCCTGAAATGTCAAAAACAGACTGCAGCATGAAACGGCAGAGCTGGAACTGATTTGTAAACTTGACACAATCAGACTGGGTCTGAATAGGAACTTGGAATGGTTAGCGCATTACAAAAAGTAATTGTCCCATTCACCAGGGCTGGCTCTAGCCATGAGCCAATGAGGCCCTGGCTCAGGGTGCTGCAGCTTAGGGGCGCTGCAGTGCTACAGCAGGGGTGGAGTGGGCCAGCCCATTGGGCAGACTCCACTCTCTCGCCCCGTCTCTGGGCTGGCCCTCCCCACCCCTAAGGCAGAATAGCTGGCCCAAGGGAGGGGTGGGAGAGTGGAGTCAGCCCCATGGGCTTGTCTACTCTGCCCCTGAGCTGGCTATTCCACCCTAGGAATGGGGAGGGCCAGCCCAGAGGCAGGGTGAGAGAGTGGAGCCCACCCTATGGGCTAGCCTGCTCCACACCTGGGCTGGCTGTTCCCTGCCCTGGGGCAGGGCGAGCTAGCCCAGAGCAAAGGCTGGGTTCTGCCCCTCCCTGGGGGGGGGTGCAAAAGCAAAAGCCAGCTTGGGGCACCAGAGCCCCTTGAGCCAGCTCTGGCATCCACATGTTCTCACCTTCTAATCTGCTGTTGTGAACGGGCCCCAACTGCCCTAACTGAATTGACTTTGCTAACACTTGCCCTCCTGCATCCTGGGATGTGTATATATACCTCTCAACTGTAGTTTACACTTCATTCATCTGAGAAAGTGAGTTGGAGCCCATGAAAGCTTATGCCCAAACAAATTTCTTAGGCTATGTCCACATGATGCTTTTAAATCAAAATAACAACCCTTGTTTCAATTTAAAAGTTGTCATGTCCGAATGACATTTCATTATTTCGAAATGATGAGCCCCGTCATTTTGAAATAAGGAACCTTATTTTGAAATAGTAAAACCTAGGCTGAAATCAAAATAGCCATTATTTCGAAATGGTTGTTTCAAAAGAATGCCGTTTGGACGTGTTATTTTGAAATAACCATTATTTCGATTTAACACTTTTGCCCTTCTCCTTCCCAGGATGCCTTCCTTTTTCTATACATTGGCTGGCAATGTGGCCCTGCCGGGGGCCATGTTGCCACACCTCCCATGCTGCCCCTCTCCTGATTCGAAATAGCAAGTCCTGTGTCCGGACTTGCTATTTCAATTTCAGGTTTTTGCTTATTTCGATCTAAGTTAATTTGAAATAACGATTTTATTTCAAATAAACTAATTTTGAAATAAGCATCTACATGTGGACATACCCTTAGTCTTTAAGGTCCTACTGGGCTCTCATTGTTTTTTCTATGGCTACTGATTTTTATGTAGAAGGCAATTAGATACTATGATGAAGGTTAGCGGTATAAGACCCAAGGCTTGATCTGACACTGAACGTGTTCATCGGCATAGTTATGTCTCTCAGGAGTGTGAAAAAATACACACCCTTGCGAGCTGTAGCTATGCTACCCTAACCCCTTGTGTAGACAGTGCTTGGAAGAATTCTTACATCAAACTATCCCCATTCCCCTCCTCTTGGGGAGGCAGGTTAACTAAAATGATGGGAGAACCCCTCCTGTCATGCTAGTGAGTGTCTACACTGAAGAGTCAAATGAAGCACCATGACTACCACATTGCGGCTGTAGTGATTTAAGTACAGAATGATATTCCCTAGGCTAAGATAGTTAGATGTGTATTTAACAACGATTTTCTCTCAGCTTCAGAGAGCATTTCCTCATCTTTCCCAGCAGATGGCGAGAGTGTGTTGGTGGTTCTTCTTCTCCAAAGTCATTGAGCTGCTTGATACGGTAATATGCACATAGCTGAACTAACAGGAGTGAGGTTCTGTAATAAACTACTGGCTCTGAGAAACCTTTTGGGACAAAGGCATATTTTCTAGGCCAATACTCTATGTATATTCTGCATTTAACTGATGCCTTTGAGTACACGTGCTTTCACACATACCCCCAGTCTGCCCATAAAGCTGATACTATATCATGGAATGAGGACAAAGCTTCAGAGTAATGTCATATGGAAACCACTTGCCTTCAAGGCTCTAATCTTGCCCATTACATTTCTTTAGAACCATATTTCTGAGAGTGCTCTCCATTGCCCAGTTTCAACTGTGCTATCTCTGTTTCAATGGCTGCATACTTAACAACACATTCTCTGAGTGGTCATTCCCTTTAAATCTAGGATCAGCCCCCTTTACACAAACACACTTTCTGACACTTGGGTATGTCAGGGCATCAGGGGTGTATGAAGGACTGAGAAGAAAAAACTGAACTTGAGCTGTGGGTGGGTGGGAATGAAACTCATGAGGAAAACATTCACACACTGTGAGTATCCAGTCCCCAAAAGGGGGTGCAGGGTTAATTGCTATTGTAGAATCTGTCTATTTGCCAGTAGAGCCAGGATGGTCATTGGTGGAGCCCTGCATGGATACAAATACGTGGATCCGTATCCAATCTTCATCTGCAAGAAACGGTCCACAGATACCTGTGTTGTATATGTGGATGCAGATATAATGCAGATATCCACAGATATCCACATATTTACAGGGCTCTAGCCCTGTGAAGATAAAAATATGTGGACCTGTATCCAATCTGCTTCTGGAAAATATAGTCCGCGGATATCCGTGTTGTATCTGCAGGTGTGGATATGATGCGGATATTCAAGGATATCTGCATATTTGCAGGGCTCTAGTCACTGGCCTTCTGACTAAAGTATGATGTTAAGCTGAAGGATAAACAACCTAGAACTATATATGTTTATATCCTAGAGTCTCTACAGCTGCATGTGGATTGACTGATGAGTTTATTCTAGGGCACTGATCCTGGGATAAGGGTTTGTGTCCTGATAGGTTTTGACCTGCCCTGAATGTCCATCCTAGAGGAAACTGCTTAATAGTGATATATAGCAGACCTTCACTTGCACCTCAAATGGCAAATTGGACCCTACAGGGGGACCTGGATAAGGCAGGATGTCTGCTGGTTTGCCTAGAACCTCCAGGGCAGATCCTGGCTGGAGAACACTTTGACACAGTCTTTACCCAAATTTTATTATTGTAAGGATTTTCTGTGAATTGGATCAATTTGTGGAGTGCTAGTTATACGGCTAATGGATTCGCCCATCCTTATTAATTCTGAGTACCAGATAGGGTCTCTCAGTGCTCAATGCAGTGCCTCCCCTGTAGGCACATAACCTGTCTTTCTGCATCCTGGACCTCAAACAAAACCCCAGATCCTGACATCTCCAGCTATGTGGAGGCCCAAGTCTGGATCCAGGTGTTCCATCTCAGATCCACTGTGTGGGTAACCACCGCACACAGAGTCTGAAGTGGAATCCCCAAGACAGATGGCTGAGGCTTTGCAGAAGAGGCACTATCCTTTGGCCTCTCCCCTTCCAAATACCATAACGTCCATGTGTGTGTTGGATTTCTCAGTCCTCACCTTTGGCTCCCAACGGAAAGGATGATATGTCACCAAGATGCAAATGGAATGGAGTGGGGGTGCTTCAGGTAAACATTAGCTATCCTTAGCCATCTGCACTCCTATACCCTGTCTAAACAGAGGAAGAACTCAGGAATTTGTCTTTCAGGTCTTCTTCATTCTGCGCAAAAAATCTGAGCAGGTGACATTCCTGCATGTTTATCATCATGGCACCATGCTCTTCAACTGGTGGGCTGGTGTCAAATATGTGCCAGGGGGACAAGGTAAGCTTCAGTCCCCAGGCCATGCTTTAGCTTCCTTCCTTTTGTTCTGGAGATCATTTCAACCTTGCATCTTGACAGAATAACAGACAGAAACCTCACTACATAGTGACAGAAACATCACTGCACATTGTCCACTTTGGGGCCATATTCATTGACGACAGCAAATTTGCCACTGTGGGATCAATCTTCCCAATCAACTGATCGAGTCTGTGAAGACCCGCTCAGCTGATCAAGAAGTTGATCTCCGAAGACTAGCCTGATAAGTAGAATTGTGCTCAGTTGAAAGGAGGTCATTTTCCTCCAACTCAGTGCTTTGAAGACACTTCAGTAAGTAAGTGGTGGGCAAAGGGAGATACATAAGGTATTTTAAATACTTTATGTATTTCCCTTCAACTGCTGCCAATATCCCACTGCCATGTAGACCTACCTAGAGACAATAGTATCACAACTGATGCTAGCTGGTTGCCTTTTAGGACCGTCCTGTCCAGCTCTAGACAGCTTTAATCATGGCCTCACCCAGAACAAGACTGCCCCGTTCATTGCCCAGACAGAAATGAAAATAGCAAGTTCAAGGCCTAAAATTGCACATACTTATTTTCCCTCCCAGTCCAGGACTGCCCTCTTTCTGTCCCACTCACTACAGCACCCAGATCATCCCACTCATTTTCTAGCTCATATCCAGACTATTCCCACTCCCAGTCTAACTTGAGTCCAGTGTGCCCCTTCTTACTACCTTACCCTGATGAAGAACCCAAAATACCTTGCCCAGTGCTAGAACTATAGAGCCAAGCTTGGTACAGGACATTAGGATGCTTTTATATGGGAAACAGTTTTGTGAAAGAGCTTGATATCCAAGAGGTCTAGAGTATCCTGTCCAGCATGTCCTCATTTGTCTTTGGACCTTCTCTCTATGCCTTCTAGAAACCAGTTATGGCTGGGGCAGTGGAGGGTGCTCACTCAAGGGTGGAAGGTGGTATAGGATGAAGGGTCATGTTTCTAGATGTTAGAGTATTCTTTGTGATGTTTAGTAACTGAAGAGTGTCATATATGTAGGGGTGGCAAGGGGACAACTTTCTGGACATGTTACTTAGGGGATGATATCTGTTAGCACAGGAGAATGGATCTCATTGACAATGTCTTGTTTCTCCTGTTTTCTTGAATCCTCTACCCCACAGCCTTCTTCATTGGGATGTTGAACTCCTTTGTGCACATCTTCATGTACTTATACTATGGTCTGGCCAGCCTGGGACCCCAAATGCAGTGCTACCTGTGGTGGAAACGCTACCTTACCATCCTGCAATTGGTAATTAATCCTATACATCCACCTTCTTTCTCTCCAACCTTCAGGTAGGATGGCACTAGTTTTCTGTCTGTCTCCTATCTGGTTCTCTTATCTCATTGGCAAATTAAGGAAGTATGGGTTGGATAGGTGGACTATAAGGTGGATAGAAAACTGGCCAGATCAACAGTTTCAGCGTGTAGGAATCAATGGTTCCATGTCTAGCTGGCAACCAGTCACGAGTGGTGTGCCCCAGGGGTCGGTCCTGGGGCCAGTTCTGTTCAACATTTTCATCAATGATCTGGATGATGGAATAAACTGCACTCTCAGTAAGTTTGCAGATGACACCAAGCTGGGGGGAATGGTAGACACATTGGAGGGCAAGGACAGGATTCAGGGAGACCTAGATAAATTGGAACAGTGGGCCAATAAAAATCTTATGAAGTTCAATAAGGACAAGTGTAAAATCCTGCATGTGGGATGGAAAAACCCCATGCACTGCTGCAGGCTGGGAAACATTCAGTTAAGTAGCAGCAGTGTAGAAAAGGACCTGGGGGTCATGGTGGATGGGAAGCTAGATATGAGTCAGCAGTGTGCTCTTGCGGCCAAAAAGGCCAATGGCATACTGGGCTGCATCAAAAGAAGTATTACCAGCAGATCAAGGGATGTGATCATTCCCCTCTATTCTGCACTGGTGAGGCCACATCTAGAATACTGTGTTCAGTTTTGGGCTCCCCACTACAAAAAGGACAGGGACATGCTAGAGAGAGTTCAGAGGAGGGCAACCAAAATGATTAAAGGGTTGGAGCACAAGCCCTCTGAGGAAAGACTGAAAGCATTAGGCTTATTTAGTCTGCAGCAGAGAAGATTGAGGGGGGATTTGATAGCAACCTTCAACTACTTGAAGGGATGCTCTAAGGAAGATGGAGCTCAACTGTTCTCAGTGGTAACAGAGGACAGAACAAGGAGAAGTGGTCTCAAGTTGCAGTTAGGGAGGTCGAGGCTGGATATTAGAAAAAACTTTTTTACTAGGTGAGTGGTGAAGCATTGGAATGAGCTGCAAAGGGAGGTGGTGGAGTCTCCATCTTTGGAGGTGTTTAAGGCCCAGCTGGACAAAACCATGACTGGGATGGTTTAGTGGGAGTGGTCCTGCCTCTGTCAGGGGGTTGGACTAGATGACCTATGAGGTCCCTTCCAACCCTAGGATTCTATGATTCTATGATCCCTGGTCTAACGTCCTGGAATGGCCATCTCCCTGGGTGTCCTACTGCAACTGACCAAGGAGATGTCGGGTTGAGTGTTACTCAAGAATAAGTTTAAAAGACCTTCAATACCCTCACTAACTTTTTCCAGACAAGCCTTATCCCTATGAAGGGAAGGAAGCAGACAGCAAACTTTTACAAATCCATAACCCTCCCCACCCCAACTTATGAAACTGTTTTCTGCATTGCAGCATAGTATATTTAAACCAGGGACTCTGGAGGAAGATTGTTCCAATTACTGAGTCTTCAGCAGGAAGACTTCATTTTTTCTCTTGTGTATGATGGCTGTCTCCATACCACACCATCTCCTACTAGAATCATAAACAAGTGGCTTGGTTTTGGGGTTGTGGGGTTTTTGTTGTTGTTGTTTGTTTTTGGTTTTTGGTTTGGCTTTTTAAAGTGCCTTTAGGAACAATAGTTTTCCAGTAACTGAAAATCAGAACTCTTTTTGTTTTGGTTCCACAGTTAGGTTGTTTTAGCCACCCATTTTTTTTTTTTCAGTAGACATTAACTTCCCCTAAATTATTTTCTCTTGGCTTTCTCCTTTTCTCATCCCCCCTCAGGATATGGCAAATCCTGACATTTCATCTATGTGTTTCCCTGGTTGCTTCAGGCTACAGCATAAATAGAAATAGTCCAGAGAAGGGCAATGATTAAAAACATGTGGCTGGGGGTGGAGTGTGGGGAGTTAATGCCATCTGAAGAGAGATTATGAAGACTAGGATTATTTAGTTCCTAAAGATGAGTAAGAGGCAATACCATAAAGTTTAAAAAAAAAGGGGGGGGGTGCAAAGAAGTTTGGTTCAGAGCTCCTATTTATCCTGTGCTATAACACAAGCACAAGAAGGCACTGCATGAAATGAAAAATTAAAAACTACAAAGCGGAGCAAAGGAAATATATGTTTACACAACGGGCAGTCAATGTATAGGATCCCATGCTGTGAGATATCGAGATGAATAGCTTACTAAGATTAAAACAATAGATTGATGCATATATGAAGAAGAGTAATAGCTGCAGCTACACTCACTAAGCTAAAATTCAAGGAGCTTTCAATCATGATGCTTAAAGTTGTAATCTGAACACCATCTGGGAAAAGGAAGGATTCTCTTTATTGTCTGACATTTCCCCCAAAGCATCGTGTACTGGGTGGCAGAAGAGAAGGGACACAAAAAAAGAGACAGACTAGAGATTTGTTCTGGTGTGGCGTGGAGTAGAATACTAAACTTTACAAGCTAACTGCCTGCTCCCCTGTGGCGGTGGGCAGGATCCAGTAGTTCATGGACACATGATATCTTATGGTATTGTAGGAAGCCAAATATGGGATTTGGTGAGTAAATGGTCTCCTCCACTCTGATAAGAGTGGGGATATCTGGCCTGCTACTGCTTGGAAAACGGCTTGTTCTGGGCCGAGTGGCTCAGTGACTCGTTGTGGTGTGGCTGGTGGAGGGATGTTCAGCTGGGTGAACCAAGAGTCAGTTCTAGTTTGTAATTTTTTTTTTTTAATGTAGCATCTCTAATTCTGTTTCTTTTTCCCCCGGCAGGGCCAGTTTGTGGCCATTGCAGTTCACTCCTCCTATAACCTCTTCACAGAGTGCCCATTCCCTGATGGCTTCAACCTGGCAGTCGTCATCTACATCCTCAGCCTCATTGCTCTCTTCCTAAACTTCTACTACTGGACCTACATCAGGAGGAAGCGGGAGAAACTAGCATGAAGTAGAAGAGCATAGCCTAAGAACACTGCTTGAATTCAACCACTCTCCACAGCCTCTACCTCCACTGCACGTAGAAGATGCATTTGGAGAGAGTGAGGGAGGTTAATATCAGCAGATTCTTGATTGTCATAATTACAATCAACTGGGAGGTGAAAAGGAACTAGATGGCTCAGAAGAGGAATAATGGAGTACTGAGCTGTTTGGTTGTTGCACACTGGTGCAAATACAAGCCAAGCTTACAGAAGATGATCGTCATCAACATTTGGTGGTCTTTGCAAAGTTGTTGGTTTGCTTCAGGACTGTTGCTAGTGGATAAGCGTCCAAATCACACTTGACACAATTGTTAACAATAACAAGAGGTCAGGAACTAACTAGGATAGGGTCCAAAGTGGTAGCCGTGTTAGTCTGGTTCAGCAAAACAAACAAGGAGTCCTGTGGCACTTAAAGACTAATGAATTTATTTATCACATGAGCTTTCGTGGGAGAAAATCCCACTTTGTCAGGTGCTTTGAAGGTCTTTAAAGCATCTAATGAAGTGGGATTTTCTCCTATGAAGGCTCATGCAATAAATACATTTCTTAGTCTTTAAGTGCCACAGGACTCCTTGTTTGTTTAACTAGGATAGAGGATGTATTAGCTTGTCGTCTCTCCATATCAGGACCACACTAGCAAGGAGTCGCCTTTATTCTGCTTTCTCTTTCACACGAGTGTGCTCTCACACTAAGTTCACTTTATATCAGTGTCAGAGGAGAATTGGGTACTAACTATGGGGAAGCTTGCTCTGCTGCTGCATCTGCTCTTTGGTTAAACAAATGGCCTCAGTCTCTAGAGCTGTTAATCCAGCACTAATGTTCACCCGAAACCAGAAACTGACACATTAACATGCTATTTCCTTGCATCTTGTCAATTTCCAAAGGGATAGCCGTGTTAGTTTTAAAGTGCCACACAACTCTTTGCGGTTTTTTAATGCTATTTCCTGCCATGCATTTCCCTTTTGTTTACCATTGTAACTCTATAAAGATTTAACTTCTTAGCAATGGAGCCCACTTGACATTGCTCCTGTCAGTTCTTAGAGTAAGCAAAAAATATGTGCTTTCTCCCTTCATATTTTTTAATTGATTGTCATTCCTATTACTTACTTTTCCGCTCAGAAATAGAAATGATTTCACCTAACATTGATAACCACCTGCACTATTCAATTGTACTATTACGTAAACTCCCATATAAGGCTGGATCCTCCACTTGTATAAAGTGGCACAATTCCATTGAAAGTCTATGCTGCTATATACTACCTGTGACATGTGGGTGGGATTTTCTGAAAAGCTTGCATGGCTCATTAGTGCTGCTAAGTCACCTAGGGTCAGTTTCATTTTCTAAGATATTTAAACATTGAAAGATGCAAACCATGTCTAGTGGATTTACAAATCACCTAGTTGGTTAACAGAAAGCCATTCAAATAGAAGTTAGACACCACTGGAAATTCAATCCTTGAACCGCAAAACTGTATTTACTGCATTCCAATTTTCTTGTTAAAGACATGCATAGAGGGTTTTTGCCCAAGGATGGTTCTTTTTCTTATACATCTCTGAAATGAGAATTTTCTACGTGGGCTGCTGACATATAAAAGATATCATCCCTGGTATAGCTAAGTGCTATGGGAAGGTAAGTAATAGTAATAATAATTAAGAATCAGGTACAACTCATACGGTAAGCTCCAAGACACATTCATTGGTAACTATAATGATTGAGCAAGTCACACATGGTGTATAAATGGGGCTAAAATGGGTGTAAATTGGGAAGTAATGCAGTTTGCACCAATTTTGTATTCAGTGGCTGTACAAAATGAATATAATTTACACACTAAGGCGTGTGTGTGTGAGAGAGAGAGAGCATATCAGTTAGTGGGAAGATGAAAGATAAAAGCAAATCCCCCTAGGAAGGATTAATTCTGCTAACATTAAAGCTGTGTCTACAGCAACACTTATGTTAGTGTAATTTCTCTTGCTCAGGACTGTGAATAAGCCATCACCCTGAGTGACATAAGTTACACTTTCAAAACTGCCAGTATGGACAGTGCTATGTTGACAGGAGAAATCTCTCCTATCAGCTGATAGTGGCTACAGTACAGATCGTACAGCAGTGTAGCTGTACCAATGCAACTGCATCTCTAAGCTCATAGTGTAGACATAGTGTGATGGGGCAGTTGCCTCCCCTTGGCCCACAGAGGATTAAAAGGCCCTGGGAGCTACAGCCAATGGTAGGTTGTGGCAGGGGGAGCCAATAGATATAGGTTTCCTAGTATAAAGGACGGAGCAGCAGAGCCAGCTGCTCCGTGTGGGCAGAGGCAGAGCAGGGAAAAGGTCTCTCCCTGCCTAGCAAGCTGGGGGAGACAGGGCCTCAGAGCTCTGAGTGAGTTCACTGTGGTCTGACCAGAGGCTGGGGATCCTGAGACTGGAGTTGACTATGAGAATGGCCAGAGCAGCAGTCTGAAGGCCAGGAGCCCAAGAGTGAATGGCAGAGGGACTCTGAGGGTGAAAGTCTATGTGGGACTGGGGGAAAGTGGCCCAAGGAATTGACGTAGACCGGGGTGGAGGTGCGGAAGCCTCAATGAGGGCAGTCAGGGCCCTGGGCTAGGACCTGGAGAAGTGGATGGGCCTGGGTCGTACCCTGCTGTCCCAGAGTGCCAGGAACGGTACAAGTGCTGGACGCAGCACCAGCCCCGGAAGGGGGTGGACTATTAGGTCCCAGCCGGAGGGCTGAGATCCCAGGATGGACTCATAATCAGAAGTCGGGTGCGTGAAGATGCAGAGCACTGGCCACCTGGGGAGCCACTTGAGTAACTCCCCAGTACCATAGCCAGAAGGTGGCCTCCAGGTGGGTTGTGTGACAGGAAACCCGCAACACATAGCTTAAACCCAAGTTTACACTACAGACCTATATCAAAATAAGCATGTTGCTCAGGGATGTGAAACATCTGCACTCTTGAGTCAGGTAGTTCTATCAGCTTAACTCCCCAATGTAGACAGTGCTATGTCAACAGAAGAACTACTCCTATCAACATAGCTACTACTTCTTAGGGAGGTGGATTAACTATGCCGCTTTAACATGGCTGCACCACTGTAGCGGTGTACGTGAAGACAAATACTGATTTTTTTGACTAGTATCTTTCCATTGATTTGAGTATTTGTAAAGAGATTCAGGCTTGCACACTTTATATCATGCCTACGTCTTCGTTACTTTTCCTAATAAATGCTTTTCTACATCTTAGATATGTAAATTGCACTAATTTTGCATATCAACCTACTGAACACCATGCTGGTGAGAAGAGCTGTCCTTCTAATGTCCACTTAGTGACTCACCACTGCTTAAGTCATCAGTAAATTTAGCCCACTCCCAGTCAAATAGCATATAAAAATCTCTTCCTGCAGCTGACTAAATTAATTGTGTTGTTAATAAATCATCTAATGAATTTAGCCTATTTTTTCTATATGTGAACCAACATGAACAGAGAAGTTGGCCTCATTCAGCTCATGCAGCACGTTCACCAGTTCAAAGTCACTAACTTCAGTGGAGTTACTCCTGATTCACAAGAAAAGAATCAAGCCCTTTTGTTTTGTTACTAATTAATTCTCTAGTCAAAATTGCTCAGACTGGGGTTTGGATTGAAACACTGGGGGAAAGTCTCTTTTAAAAAATGTTAACATTTAGCCTGTCTTTTCCATCAAAATTCCTATGGGGTGACGAGCTAAAACTAGACAATAGAGATTTATTTGTCTGGCTTTTTAAAAAGAATAGAGGCATGAAATGTGAATTTCCCTTTAATATCATGTCCCTAGAGTTAAAGATTACATCACGGTAATATAGTATAAATAGCAAAAGGATAGAGATTAAAAAAAGAGAGCACGTGTCTGCATGTCTGAATGATTCATGCACTCTGGTGGAGACCAATGCTTTGAGAGTGGACTGGGAAGTGTCCTGTAACAGCTGGATTTGTAATAGTCTCTGGGCCCCATCCTGCACTTTCTAAAGTCAGGGACAAAGCTCCCACAGGCCAGTGACAGCAGGTTGATAGTGAAAGCTGGCCTGTACACTATACAGTACCAAGAAGAAAGCACCACTTCAGCCTAACAGATTGCCAGATTTTAACCCCCCGCCCCCTGCCTCCTTAAGAAGCAGTGTAGTCTAGACACCGGACCAGGAATCTGGAGCTCTGTTCTATTCCTGGCTCCATTGCAGACTTCTGGTTTGCTATCAGACTAATCATTTCATATCTTTCTACCTCCGTCCCCATTTGTAAACTGGGAATCATGAGATTTCCTTCATATAGCACCTTGAGCTGCCTTGATGAAAAGCACTACATAAGTACCCTGATTGCCAGAAGTGCTGAGCACTCACTGTTGCCATTTAAATCAGCAGGAGTAGTAGATACCTAGTACTTCTGACGAATCAGGCTGCTTTTTTTGTGCGTGCCTGAAAACTTAAGGCAGCTAAGTTTGGATATTTGGTACACAGTGCACCAAATTATCCAAAAAATTAACCTAATGTTCAGTGCAATGACAAAAATACCCATGAGGCATTATAATTATAATAAAAGCAAAATGCAGAAAATAAAATTAATTTTGATTTTAAATCTTGTTCATGTACTACAACAGATGGTGGTAAGGTGCTAAAGGACTTGTGCATTAATTCTAGGGAAATACAAAGGATAGGAACTGTAGCTGCCGTTGTTATAATTCTCAGATCTTTTCAGCTATGATCATTGTATGAGATACAGTCCAAAAGCAAAGGAATGAATCCACATGACAATTTTTCTGCATCTCCTTGAACAGAGGGGATGACTTAATAGATTGTCATGTTAAATAAGTAAAATTCAGTGGGGCAGAATACACATCTGCAAAGCTTACATTAAAATAGATCAGCCAGACACTATAGATAGAACAGTGTGAATGTGTTGAATTCATTAATGCTTTTTTTTTTTTTTGGTAGATTAGGCCTTGATGGAGGGAGTGCTCACATACAGATGTCTACTGTGATTTGTCAATGGCCTTATGCTTAATCCTCCTGAACAGGAAATAAGAGTCTTTGTACTGGGGTCTCCCTCTGGGAGTACAGCAGTTTAGGCTGAGTCTCTCTCTCTAGCCTGAATCATCACAACACAGGATCAAGCTGCTGGGGGATTAGCAAAGGGATGGCATGGATTTTTCCTTTAACCCCTTCAGCAATTTCTCTGCTTCAGATGAGTTGATCGGAAGACACATTATTTATAGGTCAGTTTCAGCATGAACTGGGGGAAGATATACAAGTGCCCCACTTTGGCATCTGATCCTACCCTCTGTTCCACCTACCAATCTCCATTCTAACCCCTATGCTGTCTCTAAACTCAATGGTAAAAGCAGATCAACACTGAGAGCGCCCCCCCCCCCCGCCCGGTCAGCCTTGGCTACATCTGTGTCATATATATTTATTGGGTGACGCACCTTCATAGCAACTAATGAAGATGGGATGCACAAAGGGGAAGAGAATGAGGACATGGAAGTAAATGTATCTGGAAGTATCTAGTCTCCCCAAGATGATTCATAGCCAAGAAAACAAAATTATGTGTTTGTGTGTCCAGAGAGCAGCACAGGCACAGTGTATGAGGCTGATTTTTGTTGTTGCTTTACCAGTAATTCTGAAAAATGTTTAAAAAAACATTTTTGGGGTAGTCCAAAATCTTTTTTTTTCTTTCAAAATTATCAGTAAATATAAGTGAAAAATTCTTGGGATAAAAATATTTCCTTTAGATTGTGAGAATAGTTTTAAAGATTTTTAATTATAAAGTTGTTTTGTATCAAAATATTGACATGATTGAACTAGAAAATAACAAAACAAAATGTACCAATCATAAAAAATATGTTTAGACACAAACAGTTTGGTGACACTGACAAGCCACTACATGTACATGTTTCGATATTGTCAACTAAGCATGTTCCTGAGAGTTAGCTGTGTTAGTCTGTATACAGCAAAAACAAACAAGATCAAAACAACTGAGAGTCCTGTGGCACCTTAAGCTATGTTCACACATAGTTTTTAAATTGAAACAATGACCGTTGTTTCAATTTAAAAAAGTTGTGTCCGAATGATGTTTCCTTACTTCGAAATGATGAGCCCCCGTCATTTTGAAATAACGAGCCTTATTTCGAAACAATAAAACCTAGGTTGAAATCGAAGTAGAGGTTATTTCGAAATGATTGTTTTGAAATAACACCGTTTGGACGTGTTATTTTGAAATTACCATTATTTCGAATTAACACTTTTGCCCTTCTCCTTCCCAAGGTGCCTTCCTTTTCTATATACTGGGTGGGGGCATGGCCCGGGGAGGGGGCCATGTTGCCACACCTCTCATGCTGCCTTCTCCTGATTCGAAACAGCAAGTGCTGTGTCCAGACTTGCTATTTCAATTTCAGGTTTTTGCTTATTTCAGTTTAAGTTAATTCTAAATAATTCTTTTATTTCAAATTAACTTATTTCAAATTAACTTATTTTGAAATAAGTGTTTACGTGTGAACATAGCCTTAAAGACTAACAAATTTCTTCAGGGATAAGCTTTTGTGAGCTCCAACCCACTTCGTCAGATGGAGGCCATGAAAGCTTATGCCCAAAGAAATTTGTTAGTCTTTAAGTTGCCACAGGGCTCTTGTTTTAACTAAGCATGTTTCAATAAAAAAGGCTGGGGGTCAAAAGATTTTGCCTACCTCTAGATAGGTGACACAGCCTGTGACATTAACACACCACTGGTGCTTCCCAGCCCCATTTCCTTCATGCTGGGGAATGGGGCCAGGATGGACA
This sequence comes from Podocnemis expansa, assembly GCA_007922195.1. Lineage (NCBI taxonomy): Eukaryota > Metazoa > Chordata > Testudines > Podocnemididae > Podocnemis > Podocnemis expansa. The sequence goes on from ML682088.1 coordinate 2,590,535, forward strand.
ATCTGTATTGCCTGAAAAGCAAAGCAAGATAGTGACTCGGGATCCTTTCAGGCAACACTGTGCAGCTTCCTGCATTTTAGAAAATAGTGATTTGATGCTAAATCTATTTGTGATTCTATTATTTATCTCTGCCTGACCGGGTTGTCAATTGTCTATACATTATGGACAAGCGGTTTTAAAAATTTACAATTTAACACTGTCTGCTAGGCAATAAATAAATTAAAATGTCTGTGAAACAGGGTAGAAGTATAACATACTGTATTTTGACATTGATTGTTGTCACTCAGAATCACTTATCATAAAACTATATTGACTGTCGCTTTATTAATTTCGTGTTTCATATACCCTGCAAATGCCCAAAAATTACAATCAATCAACTGCCACTAAAACAATTGTGTGATTCCAAATGACTGTGTACAGAATATTGCCAGTAAGTACACACTTCTGTAACATGATGTTGTTTATGATACCATGTCAGAAAAAGAAAATCAAGTTCATGTCAGTAAAAGCTAAAATGCAAGGTTGGTGACCCCGTGTGGGAGCTGGCGGGAGGTGTATGTCTGTGAGAACAGGGAAGCAACTGATTGAGTACAGATCTGCCCTTAGAGAGGACTCGGTGGTCTCACAGCCTTTTTTCCCTTTCTCAGGCACTGTTGCTAAGGGAAGGCCTTTCTGAGGCACTGGTGGTAAAAGACGGGAGCCCCAGCCAGCCACTTTCTCCTCCTGCTGTCTGCACTTAAGATTCTCCTTCCTGGTGAACACCCACCTCACAAACTGGGTGGGGGGCTGGGGGGGGGGCAGTTCTCCAGGGGATAGCATTCTGTGAAACCAGGAAAAAGGAAGTATTTCTCACAGTTCTTAGAAAAGGGGAAGAAGCTAGCCTTCCTTGTACAGCTTCCCTTAACCCCTGGCCAGGGACGTCCAGTCATGCTGAAAAGGGACCTGCCCAACTGAAGGCCCAGAGGCTGGCTGGCCAGCCACTTGAGGAGATGCACTTCCCAGGCAGGCCGGTCTACATGCTGCTGTGGTGAGGAACAGGTAGGTGAGGAGCCATGTAGAAGCCCCCCCCCCCCCCCCCTTGAGATACTGGGAAGCAGGAAGAATGATTGATTGAGAGGTTTCGAGTTGAAAGAGTTGATGCTTTTGATTTGTGAATGAAACTGAAATAGATGGAATGAAATGTTTGCGGGGGGGGGTATGGGCGTTGGGGACTATGTCATCCAAGGAATGTCACACCTATCATTTAGTGAAGTGGAACATTTCTGAGAAAGCCCCTTGTTAAAATAGTGGCAGCACTTCACAACACTCTCTACAAGTCAGCCTATTTTCCATGCCTCCTTTTTTATCCAGTGTCATCTGCCTGGAGTTTCCATAGACACAACTACCCTGAGAGAAAGGGTGTGTTCACACAGCAGTCTTATTTCAAAACAACAGAGGTTGTTTCGAAATAAGAAAGGCCATGTTCACACGACGCACCGTTGTTTCGAAACAACTTAAATCCCATGTGGGGACGAAACAACGTTGTGTAGAAATGATCGTTTCAAAACAATGCCGTCTGAATATGTTGTTTCAAAACAATGGTGACTCGTTTCGAAATAACTGTTGTCTGAACACGCTATTTCGATTCCTGCTTTGTTCCTTAATTCGAATTAACAAACTGTTAATTTGAATTAACTTATTTTGAAATAAGGCGTTATTTTGATACAAGTTGTATCGAAACAACTTGTATCAAAATAACCCCCTGTGTGTGAACATAGCCAAAGTGTTCACCCACATTGCTGCTGCATGCGAGGGTCCGGAACAAGAGCGGCTCTCTGCTTCCAGTCATCTCCTTGAATGTCCATCATGTCCCTTTACCATCACATACACGCCCCCTGACAATCTGCCCTGCATAGAGGAAAGGAACTCTGACATAATGGTACACGAAGGCGAAGAGGATGATTAAACTTGAAGGCTGAGGGGGTGGAGAGAGAATTAATGGTATTCTACTCAAACACTGCCCACAATAGAAGAGTAGATGGATGTTGCTGCTCAAATTATCAGCAGGGAAAGAGAGAAGGACGTTGCCATTTTTGTTTCCTTTGTTAGGTTTCAGAGGTAACACCCTACCTGAGATAAATGAAGACAGCTCATCTTGCTTTCTTAATGCTGTAATTCCAATTTGCCTGCAAAATGAGGAAAATGGCTCTGTGTCAGTTTGCTTTCATACGGTTACCTTCACAACTGTAAAGTCTAGAAAACTTTGTTTAAAAAAAAAAAGGCTTAAATTCAGCAGTAACTTCCACGGGCTTTAGAAAAATGCTGGTACAGTGCACCACAAAGTGCTGGCTCCTTCCCACCTTTGTTGGGGCTAGGACTGAACACTCTGGAAGGCAGACATCTGACTATCCTTCCCTCTTTCCCTCTGCTCCCCAAGAGACAGTAACATCAGCCCCTCTGTTCTGTGCTACAGAAGGCTGTGAACCTCCATCATTAACACTGCGCTATGTGTGCTAGATGTTAAGGGAACTGGGACTGGTGGTTGAGAGGTGATTATGGATGGATGCTACAGGAATGTGCTCTGAGCTGTGAGTGAATATAGATCTGTATGTGTGAAGGCACAAGGTCAGTAAGTATAGGATGTCTTTGTGGGAGCTGAGGTGTAACTAATGCCCTGTGTGGATTTTTGTGGCTGTAATGTGGGAGAACCGCGGAGAAGAAAAGGTGTAATAGTTCATGTGGGGAGGGTTATAAGGGCACCTATGTGAGTTAAGTAGAAGCAGAAATGTGGTGGGTTTATACAGTTCATGGAGGGAAGCATAAATTGGTGGATGTGTCTGTCTGAGTGCCTATTACAGGTCAGCTGATGTGTGTTTGGGAAATTTTTATACACCTGTGAATGGGTGCAGACGTGGGTAAATGGCAGCGTGAGCTGGGATGTGTCTGTCGGAGTAAATTTGTGAAGGGGAGAGCTTTGTGAGTGGGTGTAGAGCCGGGGTCTCAAAACATGCAGCCCCTAAAGCTATTTCCTGCGGCCTGCAATGACATGATCATTACTGATATTTGCAATATCATTGTATGGAAAGGTTTCAGTGGTGCGGCCTCGGGCTACCATACTGCTCCTCGTGCGGCCCTCGTGGTGATTTGAGTTTGAGATCCCTGGTGTAGAGCATCTTACAGAGTGATGACCAGATACCAAAGATCTTTTCTGGAGTACACCTACTACCTGAGTGGCACCCAAGTGTAAACAATGGAGGTTATTTCCCCCTCCCCTGTGATTCGATAGCAAGTATTTTGGGGGATGTGTCCTTCTGAAATGGGATTTTTTTTCCCTTGGTGGGAGAACAGAGTGAGGTTTTTTTTGCTACCCATCTGATGCTATTTTGCAGGTCTCTCTGATGCAAACACAGTAATAAATAACGTCCTGGGAGAGTCTTGCTGTACATTTTGCAGTTTAGATATACTAGCTAAACAATTTTTTTGCAAACGAACAGTTTGCAAATACACATAATTTTGGTCATGTGAGAGGTAGGCCTACTAAATTCAATGGGGACTGCTGATGTTAGTAAAATCACTCATGTTTGTAGATTGGACCCTAGGTTACAGCAACATAGCCTCACATGCCACTGATATTGTGTTAGCTTCAGGAGGCAAACTATAGAACATGACCATGTCAATGGGAAATAATCACTAATGACAACCATTTAATATAAGTATGTTTTTCTATTTCAGGAGTGTTTAATATGTTTGGGCATATGTTGTGTACAGAGGTAATGTTTTACATTAAGTGGAAATGAATTAATCCTCATGAAACTAGCGAAACCATTATACAGCCACATGAACGTAACAAAAGGATACAGTAAAGAATAATGTTACTGCAATGGTGCATAGCAGAGGGAGGAAAATGGTTTTCCATTTTAATATTAAATAAAGGATTTGCTCCTGATTATCTCAAAACCCAGAAATTGACAGCAGTTAAAAATAGCTGTAACACACATTTTAAAATACTGAATATTACGATATGCTTGTACAAATGTATTATGTTCCTATAGAGAAACTGAATAGATGTAATGAAAATGGCAAACAAATAATATCTTTGTCAAGGCTGTTTACTACAATCTTGGCACTGATGTACTGTAATTTCAGTGATAATGTAAAACCCATTTTCTTTAATAAATTTGCACCTATTGAAATTTACCAAGTTTTGATTAAGAACATATGTCAATGGAAAGCATGATCAATGATGTTAATACACTGAAATCCTAAACAGAAATTTATTTAGATGGAAATATTTTTTCTTGTTGGGGGGTTTTGAAATAAATATGTTCATGTCTTCTGCAGACTAGATGAAATGAGGGTAGGTTTCCATTTCTGTTGTGTTTGTACTGAAGGGAGGGACTGAAAGAATCCCCCAAATCCCACCCCATTTCTTTGTTAGATTTATACTGAATTTGGCTAGGACTCAAAGAACAAAAGGATTGCTCAAATCCCACCCCATTTCTTTGTTAGATTTATACTGAATTTGGGGGGAAAACGGAAAGAACAAGGATACCTCAACTCCCATCCCATTTCTTTGCAGTGTTTATACTGAAGGGGGGGGGGTGAAAGAGTAGAAGGATCCCTCAAATTCCACCCCATTTCTTTGTGTGCTTATACTGAATTTGTGGAGGACTCAAAGAACAAAAACTCAAATCCCACCCCATTTCTTTGTTCTTTATACTGAATTTTGGGGGGGAGGGGGCTGAAAGAACAAAGGATACCTCACCTCCCACCCCATTTCTTTGTTGTGTTTATACTGAAATGGGAGGTGTGAAAGAACAAAAGGATCCCTCATATCCCACCCCATTTCTCTGTTGTGTTTATACTGAATTTGGGAGGGGGAAATGAAAAATCTCCCAAATCCCATCCCACTTCTTTATTGTGTTTATACTAAATGGGGGGGGGGGGATGGAAAGAAGAAATCTCCAATGTGTTGCTCCCATTGTGCTTTTCATTATGTGTAAATAGGGTTTTATAGCAGCAGAGACCTGTTCAGCTCTCTCAGTATAAAATCCCTTTAAAGAATAATCCATGAATAGGGACAGGCAGCGTAATCCTTTGTTTCAGCCTGCACTGGTTGTGAGTGCACTCGGATTTGTGTGTGTTTTGGGATGGGCGGAGACATCCATCCAGTCCCTATATGTGGGACAGGCTTCATTTGATACCTCTGATCACTCAAGTACCCCACAAAGGGCAAATACACTCTTGCGATGTGAGATGCAATTTTGTCACGCCCTTTCTGGCCTCACATCCCGCAGCTGGGCTGTCTGCTGTGTGGCTCGGGCTACCACATACCAAAGCCTGGAAAGAAGGACAGGGTAGTATGAAAAGGAGAAAATGTAGTAATTAATATAATATTCTTCTTTTTTTAGGGGTCCCTGGAACCCTTTGCCCTAAAAATCAGGTATTCCGTGGCATTCCAGCATTCTTCAACCCCTGTAAGTAAAAAGCCAGACAAAATCATGTCTTTTTAAAATGCCTGCCAGAGGGAGGACATGAAGGTAAAAAGGAGGGCATTTCCTCCTTTTTTCAAATGTAAGAACTCTATAATATAATCCCATTTTCTATAGTACAGTTTTTCACGAGGCACTTGAATTCTGCATTTACATCAACACCGTTCTTTACCATATAACATCACTTCATTATTGTGAAGTTACAGGCAGCTTTACAGGAATTAGTTGGCTCTTTGTTTTAAAAGTCCTCCTTTTGCCTGACATCTGGCAACCCTATGTGTGGCTAGGGTTACCAGATATCAAACCATGGAAAGGAGGACAGGGAAGGAGGACATCGGAGGACACTTGGGGTATGTCCACACAGGCTTATTTCGAAAAAACAGAGTTTGTTTCGAAATAAGAAGCGGCACGTCCACACAACGCACCCTTATTTCAAAACCGTTAAACCTCGCATCTAATCTAAATAGCGGTTGTTTCGAAACAACGGCGTTCGGACACGTTGGTTCGAAACCGCACCATTGTTTCGAAACAAGATGTCCGAACGGCCTTGTTTCGAAATAACCGTTTCGAAACAAGGGCTGTTTCGAAAGCACGCTTCCCCTTCATTCGAACGAACAAACTGTTCATTCGAATGAACTTATTTTGAAATAACTCATGGGTGCCAACACTGTTATTCTAGTGGCTAGCACCTCTGCTTAACCTGCAGAAAGTCCTGGGTTCAATTCCCAGGGGGTTGGGCTCAATGATCTCACAAGGTCCCTTCCAGCCCTATGATTTGATTTGATTTCAAAATAATGAGGTATGTGTGGACATAGCCTTGGAGAAAATGGTGTATTAATGTACTATTTCTTCTGTTTTGAGGGGGCCCTGGAATGCTTCCCCCTAAAAAAAGATTCTTTTGGGGGGGGGTTCCAGCGTATTTTAACCCTTGTAAGTGAAAAAAACAGACAAAATCATGTCTTTTTAAAATGCCTGGGGGATGGAGGAGCCGTCCTCCTTTTGCCTGACACCTGGTAACACTATGTGTGGCAGCCCCTTCTCCCCTCCCAAACCCCTTCCCTGCTGCCTCTCACCCTGCTGCACCCGCAGGGGCACCGCCACGGCGTGAGTCCCGGCTGAGGGGAGCCTCCCGCGCCGCGCACGTGCGCGCGAGGAGGATTCCCGGGCTGAGGGGAGCCAACGGCCGCCGCCCTCAGCCAGCGCCAGCCGCGCGCGCGCGCGCGCGGCCGCCCCGGTTGGCTGGGCGGCGGAGCGGTCGCCTGGCAACCAGCCGGCCCGCCTGGGGGGCGCGCGGAGCCGGGATTCTCTTTGACGTCAAGCCCGCCGAACGCTCGCTCGCTCATATCCGGGTCCCCCTTCGGGCGGCGCGAGCGCAGCATGCCCGCCGCCTCCCGCCCATGGAGCTCGCGCTGCTGCGGCTGGAGAACGGCGGCGTCGGGGGCGCCGGGGCTCGGCTGAGCGGCGGGGAGGAGGAAGGCGGGCACCGGCGGGGCATGGCCATGGCGTGCGGCGAGGAGGAGGAGGAGGAGGCGGCGGCGGGCAGCCCGGGCGCCGCCGCCGCGCGCCAGCAGCACCAGCGCGTGCTGATCAACATCTCCGGCCTGCGCTTCGAGACGCAGCTGGGCACGCTGGGCCAGTTCCCCGACACGCTGCTGGGCGACCCGAGCCGGCGGATGCGCTACTTCGACCCGCTGCGCAATGAGTATTTCTTCGACCGCAACCGGCCCAGCTTCGACGGCATCCTCTACTATTACCAGTCCGGCGGGCGGCTGCGGCGGCCGGTCAACGTCTCCATCGACGTCTTCGCCGACGAGATCCGCTTCTACCAGCTGGGCCGGGAGGCCATGGAGCGCTTCCGCGAGGACGAGGGCTTCCTGCAGGAGGAGGAGAAGCCGCTGCCCCGCCACGAGTTCCAGAGGCAGGTGTGGCTCATCTTCGAGTACCCCGAGAGCTCAGGCTCGGCCCGGGCCATCGCCATCGTCTCGGTGCTGGTCATCCTCATCTCCATCGTCACCTTCTGCCTCGAGACGCTGCCCGAGTTCCGCGACGAGCGCGAGATGCCGCCCGCCGTGCCCGCCGCGCCCAATGCCAGCGCCGCCGGCTCGGCCTCTCGCGTGGCGATGGCCCCCGGCGGCCTGGCGGACCCCTTCTTCGTCATCGAGACCACCTGCGTCATCTGGTTCACCTTCGAGCTGCTGGTGCGCTTCCTCGCCTGCCCCAGCAAGCCCGCCTTCTCCAGGAACATCATGAACATCATCGACATCGTGGCCATCATCCCCTACTTCATCACCCTGGGCACCGAGCTGGCGCAGGAGCCGCAGCCGCCGCAGTCGCCGGCGGGCACCGGCGGCGGCCAGCAGCAAGCCATGTCGCTGGCCATCCTCAGGGTCATCCGCCTGGTGCGGGTCTTCAGGATCTTCAAGCTCTCCAGGCACTCCAAGGGGCTGCAGATCCTGGGGCAGACGCTGAAGGCCAGCATGCGGGAGCTGGGGCTGCTCATCTTCTTCCTCTTCATCGGGGTGATCCTCTTCTCCAGCGCCGTCTACTTTGCGGAGGCCGACGACCCCGACTCCCATTTCTCCAGCATCCCCGACGCCTTCTGGTGGGCAGTGGTCACCATGACCACCGTGGGCTACGGCGACATGAGGCCCGTCACCGTAGGGGGCAAGATCGTGGGCTCCCTGTGCGCCATCGCCGGCGTGCTCACCATTGCCCTGCCCGTGCCTGTCATCGTGTCCAACTTCAACTACTTCTACCACCGAGAAACCGACAACGAAGAGCAGGCCCTCCTCAAGGAGGAGCCCGGCGCCCCGCTGGGGGGCTCGGCTGAGGGGGAGCTGAAGAGGAGTCGCAGCAAAAACTCTCTGAACAAATCTGTTGTGCACTTGGAAAACAGCGAGGGGATCAACAACGGCAGGGAGTCCTTGGAGAAAGCCAACATCAAAGCGAAAAGCAACCTAGATCTCAGAAAATCCCTCTATGCCCTCTGCCTGGACACCAATAGGGAGACTGACCTGTGAGGAAGGGAAGGAACGTGGGTGCTGACAGAGATAGCGAGATTGGTTGGTGTTGGAAATTATGCTCCTAGATCATTTTTTTACCACTTAGACAGTATTTTATGCCCGCCGATATATTTTATAACTCGACAGACCTCCAGGAGTCCGTCTTTTTATGTTCTTTTTCCATGACACACAGGGTCACCTATTTTTAAAATAGACTAAGAGTAAGCAACAGCAGCAGAAGTTGGCAAATTGTTACAGTGCAGACTGGCGTTGTTTGTAGACACTGACTTTACCAAACTGTGATTTTTAAATGGGTCGTTTGTAACTAATTGACTTGCTCAAAGTTTGTTATTAAAAGGCTGGTGGCGGAGGAGTTGTGTGTGGAGGATGAATGGATTGTCTTTCCCACTGTGGTTTCCAGCAGCAATTATTCCAATACGTTTTATATATGTGTAGTTGTATTTAAGAATGAAAGAGGGGGCGGGAGGGGGGTATTTATTTTCCCGTGAACCATGACTTCGTTAAAGCATTAGAAACATTAGCTAAGAAACACTTTCCGATTTCTCCACTTGTAATTGGTAGAGACCTGGTTATCTAGTATGTGAAGTGAATTCGGTGCTTTTTAACCCTATAGCGGAAAGCTTTTGTTTTGTTCTTGAGAAAACATTGGGGTTTTGTGAGCCTTAAATTATTAAATATTGTAGATATGTTTCTTTATAAGTACTTTTATTAACCATCTTACTGTTTCTAATAATTCAGTCCTGTGCTTTTTAATCCCAGAGGAAAATTGTGGCACTTTTTGTTTCTTTCTTTCTTTTTCTAGCACTGATAAAATCTCGAGATTTTTTTTGTTTTGTTTTGTAGGCTATGGTATGTTGTTACTAGTTTTTATCCAAGTGCACAATGGATCAAAAACAGTGGGAACTGGGGGCAACGACTCGAAAGCTAATCGTGTGTGCAGCATCTGCAAAGCCTTTTTGATTTACACTCCAGATTTCTTTAATGCATGTATCAGTCACATTGCATATCCATGCCGTTTGTGTGGCTCATTGTTTTTAACGCTCATGTTTAAAAGACGGATGACACCGAGAGTCTGATATGGCACCGAGTGCTACTTAAAAATAACCATCATGTGGCTTATATCTTGGATTGAGGAAAGAACCATCTTTCATCAAAATGTTTTCTTTTTTCTGTTATTTCAAAACAAAATCATCATAGCATTATGGATTTTACAGTTTAAATATTCTTGAATGACAATGAGAGATGATCTTCATTTGGGTGACACGGCAATGTGCACGTTCACATCAGTGAACACTGAAATCAAGCCAGTTAGTTGCTTCAAGTCGACGAGCTCGCTTACCATTTCCGTTGCAAAGAACGTACGGTGGTTTGCAAACTCTTGTTGCGTTGCTGAAGGATGTTTCATGCCTTTTCCATGTATGGTGGCAAGGCGAGATTAGAACGTCATGGAAGAGAAGTCTTGATTGTCAACACTCAAGGTTTGTTTTATTCAAATTTTCGATACGCTTAATATTCGCTTAAGACAAAAATATATTTATGTATGAAAGTAAAATGTATGCACTGAGATTAGTGTAAATCAACTTTGCAAAACTTTCCTTTAATGCTCCCTAGCCCAAGCGCAAAATCTACCGTCTTCTGCAATGACGATTGAGAATAATGAAAAAAGTGATGGTTTCCTCTTCCGCTCTAAAAAATATTATTCATGTCAGGTGAGCAGGCGGAAAGTAGAATTTTTTCAAGGTGGTGTAAAAAATATAACATAATGCCCAGCCCAAAACCAGGGAGAATTTGCCTGAGAAAGACGTGCAGGATTCTTCTTGTTGCCATTAGATCTTTATTTTTTAGATCTGATGTGATGCTGTTGTATGCTCAGAAATCATTCACAATGGAAATTATGACTTAAGGGCCCGTCCTCCTGCACTCTTGAGACAGGCAACTCTTTCATTTGTTTCATTGGGAGTTCTGCCTTTTCGAAAAGTGCAGGATTGGGCCTGTGGACAGATTGTGTAATGATGTTAAAATAAAAAAAAAAAAGATGGCACAGTCTGCCTGAGGCAATTCTTAAAGCCTTGCTCCTCTAAGACATGGGTGTCAAACTCAAGGGCCGTGGGCCGAATCTGGCTCGCCAAGGGCACTGATCCGGCCTACAGGGCTGCTGCCTGGGCTGTGCCTGGAAGCTTTCTGTGACAGCAGTGAACAGCAAAGACAGGCTCGGGCACAGTGGGGCTAGGCCTGCTTCTGACCCACTCGCATGATCGGAGTCACAGCACATGGGAACAAAGGAAGCGCTTCAGCCAATCCTGGCTCAGCTCTGCTGCGGTCTGCCAACCAATCAGAATCTCACTCACAGCAGGCTAGGCTGGGTTCTTGGAGAGCCACGGCAGCACCCTCCCACCCTCACCCCAACTGTTCATTGTCAGTCGCTCCACATGCTAATTTGATTGACAGCACATTGCACGAATCACAAATAATAACGGAGAAAGTATCTGGGACCCACATGGGAACGAGCCAATCAAAGGCTACCTGGGTCTGAGCCAACCAAAGATCAATGACTTGGTGCAGGAGGGGGAGAGGCAGGAGCCTAGCCTGTCTGTGACTGAGACTGATTGCCTGCCACCACACAGTAGGGGAAGTGGAAAGGGAAGGGGGGATCCGGGAGCTGCCCAGCAGGAGAGGGTCTGGGAGCCAGTGTAGCAAAGGGACGCCCTCAGGGCAGCAAAAAGAGAAAGTGTCCAATAGCCTGGGGGATAAGGGAGGGGAAAGGGGAGCCCACACAGCTCTGAATTTGACAGGGGAAAGGGTTGGGGAGCCTGTGCAGAAACATGGCCCACGTCAGGAGTCCTGCCCTCCAGCGCGGCCCCCGTCACTGAATGAGTTTGACACCCCTGATCTAAGGCCTTATAGGAGTTGCCTTTTAAGGCAAATGGTCCCATTGACTTCAGTTAGTCCCTTTTGAGAGACCTGTCAAGTTTCCCTAGTCCTCCCTCCCTTACATTCTCCATTGTTCGTTCTTCCGTTGTCTTGTCTTCACGTTTGACTGTAAGCTCTTCAGGACAGGGACCTAAGTGTTTCCACGGTGCCTGGCACTATGGTGGTTTCTCTAGGCAGTAATGTAATAAAAATAATACACAATAATTGCAGTCAACAGAATAACACGAGTCAAAAATCGCTTTAGGTGAGAACAGAGTCTGAACCAGAGGGGCTGGGGAGGTAGCACAGAACTTGGTCCTGCAAGATGCTAAGTGCCCTTAATATCCAGTGAAGTCAATTGGCCAAATTCTGCCTTTGATTACTCTGGATAGTCAGTGGTGTAACTGAGGGAATGTTGGTTGCTTTGTGAATTGTGGCTGCCTGGCATCCATCAAGGCTGGGCCCGAGGAGAGCAAAGGAGTCTGCTTCTGCACAGGGCTGTTTATGAGTTCATCAGATCAGTCTTCGTCCTCCTTTTCTAATCATTCCCATGGGCTTTCTGATGTTTTCACTTTGCGGTGTTTGATGGCTCTCATGCTGCATATTTCCATAATAAAAGAAAAGAGCTGCAAATAAAAGGGGGACCAATTATTCCTCAGATATGATGGAAAATATTTGTTTGGCTTGGCTTTCTAAACTGTCAGTCACATTTGGAACTCATATTTGATGGCCTTTCAAGGCTGGGAGAGCGCTGGAGGGTTATGAGGCCGAAAGAGGTGCTGAGGATTGGGATTCAAGAAGCACGTAGGCCCTGGTTTGCCAAAGTACTTAAATACGTGCTTCAGTCGCCATTACCGACAGTAACGTCTCTGGTGCTTAAAGCTCAACATGTGCCTAAAGGGAGATGTAGAACCCTCAGGCCCCACTGATTTCAAGGGGAGGAAATGGGAGCCTTCATCATTTTCAGCAGGTGCTTCCCACCATGTTAGTTTAGGCCTCAAATCAGGGGTGTCAAACTCATTTGCTGTGGTTGGCCAGATTTGACTTAATTGTACTTCATATGGGCCATCTATACCACAAATCAAAATACTGTGGCACTCTTGTGGCATCAGAGAGCACTGCGTATGTGAGTCTGGGATACCATGGGATCATATGCTCGCTCTCTATCTCTCTGTTAGGCAGAGAGAGTGGAGTCGTAGAGCGCAGTCTCACATAAATATATATCAATAAATAATAAAGGCTTGAAAATACATACTTCTTCTTTTCTGTAGTAGCCTGAATCCAAGCATCAATTCTTTTATCTCCACACTGCCTAGGCAGTGGTTGTCTGTTGCTGACAAACTACGATACTGTGAGACCACACTTTCTTTCTCTATTATAGAGCAAGTGTGGTCTCACAGAGCTCAGCTTGTTATACCCAGTGATCCACAGTGTCACAAGACCAGACACACTCGTGACACAGCAGAGCACTGTGTATGTAAGCCTGTACTCTATGTGGTCTCATGGTATCACAGAGTGCATTCTTGTGTACCCAGTGCTCTGCGATGACATGAGAGCATCAGGTCTCATGACATGGCAGAGCGCTAGGTACAAAAGACAGTGAGATCACATGCTACTGTGGTCTTGCAGAGCACAGTCATAGATCACACAGATGAGGTTCACAAGCCATGTCCGGGCTGTACGTTTGACACCCCTGCCTTAAATGGTGTGTACACTACAGTCAGAACTCAGCTCCCCACTTTTCTGATTATTTTTCTCTATTCTTGTTATAAATGAGCATCTTCAACCACTTACTCCTGAGCAGGGCGTCGCTGGGGACCCGGGGCATGGGCCCCGGGCCCCCCCCCCCCCCGCAGGACCCTCCCCCAGCCTGCAGGCCTCGCCCCCTGGTCAGGGACAGGGCCAGGCGCCAGATCCCTGGCCAGGGACGGGGCTGCCGCGGCCGCCGGTGGCCAGGCCCCGGATCCCCGGTGGGGGATGGGGCACCCATGGCCGCTGGCGGCCAGGCCCCAGATATCTGGCCTGATTAGGCCGGAGATCCGGGAGCACTGGCGCTGGGGTTCAGGGCACATGCCCTGGAGTGCCCAGCGCCAGCAATGTCCCTGCTCCTGAGAGTAATCCTTCCTCACTCAAACAGTCTCATTAAAGTCCGCAGCACTAACCACACTAGTACAGACTATTTGCCTGAATAAGAATGGCACATCTGCGCCCTGGCTGAGAATATCTATAAACAAATTACCAGGAGGGAGGTCCTGCGTCTGTCCCCATTGCCTTCAGTAGAAAAGTTCTTGATTTTAGTGGGAGCAGGCAGTGGCATTGGCCATTCTTATGTGGTATGCTGAAGAGGTATAACTTTGAGGAGTACAAATTGCTGCCACTCTGCACAATGGGTATGTCTTCACTGATGGCAGCAAAATCACAGCCGTCAGCTCGGTGTTCTGGGAGCAGTTTGTGGCAACTATGAACTCACTGCACTGCTTCCAGAAGTCAGCCCCAGAAGTCGTGGAGGTCAGGGGGCATAGGGGAAAGCGGTGAGCTTTCCCCTAATGTGTAACGGCAGCTAAGAAAGTAGCCGCCAGTTATGCAAGGAATTTTACATTCCTTGTGTAACTGGTGGTTAATTGCCACTGAAAAAGCCCCAAATGTAGACTAGGGCAGTGTATTGCTGCAAAAGAAATGGGGTGGGGGGGGGGGAGAAGAAAACCACCATTAGAAATTATTACACAGTATAACTGAAGCATAGAGAGAATTGATGCTGCTTTCACCCCCTACGCCATTAATTTCAGAAAGAAAATCTGCACAGGCCATTCCTGGATTTATGTTAGCTGACCTGAAAATTAAAAACAAACTTAAAAATCTCTGTAGACCAGTACAAGCCCCCAAAAGTAAGAACTTATTAAAAAGAAAATCAGTCACAGTTTGAAAATAATAGTGATGAATGGCCAAGACTTTTAGACAATGTACTGCATCATGTGAGGTCCCAATATCGATGTTCTTGAACCTTCGGTCATTGAAAAAAGTGTAATGCTTATTAATAACTTGGTATTTTGAGCAGGATGATACAATGTATTGAAAAGCATTAGCCTTCCATTTCTGAGATGCTGGCTTGAGTCATACCTTGGATCACCAGTGACATGAGTTTGGTTTGCTCAGCCTGGTCAGTAGTGGGTATTCATGAACATCACAGACTGTCATTCTACAAATGATAATACAGTAACTGTTATATAATTCTGTTCATCGCAAGGTGCTTTAGGAACAATGAGTATGCTAGTCCTGTCCCAGAGAGTAAGGTGTAAACAGAAAACACTGATTGAGAATGGGGTGACTGGATATCCCAATTTTATAAGGACAGTCCTGATTTTGGGGGCTTTGGCTTACATAGATACCTATTACCCTGAGCCCCAGTCTCTATTTTCCATAGTTGCTATCTGGTCACCATAACTGGAACTGTCTGTGAAGAAAGGAAGCTGTGTTTTCAACACAGCTTTTCTTCCTCACTGGACAAGTAATGCTGCACAAGTGGCAGTGGGCAGTGCATGGTGTGACACATAAAATAGAGATCCCTTGATGAAAGCCACAAAGAATAAGCAGCTCATCCTCACCGTTTCTTTCGGCTTTCCTGCACTCACACCAGCCATGGCACCACAGCTTGCTTGAGTGAAGTGCAGTGAGGCAGCATCTGTGATCTGTAATCCAGCCAGCACTGGATGGGTCACCTGGGCATGCAGAACAGAGGGACACTTAATGCTTCCAGCCGCATTAGCAATTCCTACTTTTGCCTGTTTTTTGGGCTATGTACAAGGAATATTTTACTTAGAGTGGACGTTCTCTTCCTTCTCTCTGCACCCCACTGCCCAGGATGTTCCCTATTTACCTGTGAGGTTCAAGGGCTCTTCAATACTGGTGCACAGAAAGGAACTATCTTAGGTAACTTTTTTTCTCCTCCATGTGCCTATGCTTCTCTCTGCACTATGGTGCAATGGGAGAATAAGGGCTATTTATACCACACAGCTTTATTTATTGTGAAATGCTGCAGGGAAGTCAGTTCTGACGCAGAATACGGTGCCTGCGAAACAGGACATGGCAACACACCCATCAATAGTGAAGAAAAAGGCAACTATCCAACTGAAATTTGTGTAGAATGGATTTGGGAAAATGTAAGGTCCTGTATGGAAACTGGGCTAGGGCTTGATGGCTGCCAGCAATACTCTAACAGAAAAATGAAGTGGGATCTTTAGGGAGCTATTCACAACCGTGGTTTTACCACTCACCCAAAGGTGGATTTTGTGTATGGCTTGGTGGACTTGGTAATCTGTGCTCTGGTAGGACCCTTAACTGTAACAATGGAGTTGATTCAGGTCAGAATTGAGGTGCCTTGGGGGAAAATGTGATATAAAGCTTGAATAGTAGCTACATGCCCTGTGTCTTGCTTTAGCCACTGTTCCTGTTTGTTATTTTCATGAGCATGAACTTGCCCATCTTGCTTAAAATAGCTACAAGTAAAGAAAAAAAAATAAAAGAAGGGATATACTGTGTGATGGTCTCCAGATCACCAAAATCACTGGACAAAATCATTATGTGAAGGGTGTTTATCAGATATATAATAATTTTCTTAGTATGGTTAGCAGTACCCATCTTTGTTGCCCTCCTGAAGCACACATTTGCCTCTCCTCGGTCTTTCACTCTTCCTTCTCCCCCATTAGTCTTGCCTTAACTTGGAGCTGAATCATGCAGCTATATACTGTGGAACATAGTGCTTGATATGTGACTTTGGTGGGTTTGCTCGTGGTGGTAAATGCCATGCTCTCTCTAGTATTTGCAGGGAATCTATCCATATCTTGTATTGTAAAACATAATCCTTACAAAATGCTGGTGCTGTACAAATAAGGTTGTCAATAACAAGCAGAGATGATTAGAATTATTTTTAGGACTAGAATACTACTAAAAATTATATGAATAATACTCAGGCCAAATAATTCATTCCAATTCTATGTTACAAAGATAACAAATGGTTAAAACGAAAAAGATAAATGGTATTAATGTAGAATTAGCCATCCATTTTAATACCACTCCTTCTCACTCCTGTAATTTAGTGTGCTGACTGATTGCTCTTTGGTTCCCACGCACGTGTATTGTATCTGGTCATGTTTAATGTGGATGCAGTCTCAGATAAGTACCACTCCACACAAATAATGGACCAGATCCACATCTGGTATAAATTAGCATTTTTTCACTGAAGACAATGGAGCTGTTCTGGTTTACACCATGTGAGAATCTGAGCCAGTAATAACAATTCCAGATTTTCAGCAGATCTTTGCACACACAAACAAGTTATGTATGACTTAGTCAAACTCCCCACTATCATAAATGCATAGGACTCAATTCTTCACGCACACTGGCTT
Source organism: Podocnemis expansa (assembly GCA_007922195.1). Classification (NCBI taxonomy): domain Eukaryota; kingdom Metazoa; phylum Chordata; order Testudines; family Podocnemididae; genus Podocnemis; species Podocnemis expansa. The sequence goes on from ML682088.1 coordinate 2,607,341, forward strand.
TGCAGTCTCCTTCTTCAGTGGAATTACACCCAAATTACAACCGTGTAAGTGAAAAGACAAACGTGTAGTCTCAGTGTGGGCAATCTGGGTGGGCTAAAAGTTTGGTAGTCTGCTCTCCAGAACCCATTGCTGGTTGACAGCTACTCCGTCTTTGAGGTTTGCTTAAGCGCTTAGGCTATGTCTACACTTAAAAAGTTAATTCAACTTTATAAAATCTAATTAGAGAGTCATCACAAGACTCTTACGTTGAATTAAAGCAGGTTTTAGTAATTTGACTCTCTAAGTTGACTGGGAGAGCTACGGCTCCAAACGGAGCCGCAGCTCCAGGGACGAGGGGAGCTGAAGCTTTGAGAAAAAGGGGAGCCCCGGCTTCTTTCTCCCTGGGATCCACAGCTCCCCAGAAAGAAGGGAGCCCTGAGAAGCAGCTGCCAGGTCTCCCTGGACAGGGGAGCTGCCAGGGCTCCAGGGGAAGAGAGCTGCTGGCACTCTCTTTCCTGTGGCTCCCCTCTCCCGGCAGCCGCTGGACACTGTTATCCCTGGCGCTCCCCAGACAGGGGAACCTTGGGAGCTTCCCTCTCCAGGGAACCCTGGGGAAGAAAGCGCCGGCGACTCTCTTTCCCAGGAGCCCCGGAAGCTCCCCTGTCCAGGGAGATCGGGCAGCCACTTCTCGGGGCTCCCTTGTCTCCTCAGAGCCCCAGCACCTCCCTTCTTCCTGGACCCATGGCTCCCAGGAGAAGAGAGCCATGGGAGCTGTGTGTGGCTCCCCGGCAAAAGGGGCTCCTCACATAAGGCTCCCTTGTCCCCAGACCTAGGTCGACTAAAGTCGATTTAGGGTGTCCGCACTGGGTTAATTCAACTTAATAAAGTAATTTGAAGTTAAAGGAGTTTATATTAAATTGAATTAACCTTTTCTTAATTTGAGTTAAGGAAAGGCTTAATTCGTCTTAATAATTACCAGTGTGGACAGAGAGTAGGTTAGGTCGAATTAAGCTTCCTTAATTTGACCTACTTTCTAAGTGTAGATGCAGCCTTAATGTTAAACGTAAATGGCCACATTTGGGTCACATTTATTCCACAGTAAATATAAGTAACACAGCTGAAATCCGTTCATCTCATTTGCACTGTTTTTGCGTAGATATGATGCCATTAATATTTATGAAGTTACTCCTGATTGACATCAGTGTAAACATGTTCAAAATTAGGCCCATTGACCGCACTGGAGTGATGTTGCTCTGCATTTTCAGCAATATGAGGGCAGAATAGCTCTCCACAAATTGTCTTACCTGGCACTAAATTAATTTCCAACTTGATAGCCGTGTTAGTCTCTAGTCCAACAAAAAAGAAGCAAGGAGTCGTGTGGCACTTTAAGACTAACAGATTTATTTTTCGCATGAGCTTTTGTGGGAGAAAATCCCACTTCGTCAGATACTTCGAAGATGGGTTCTTCCTAAATGTGAAGAGCTTTATCTGAAGAATGTTTCTTTTTGCAGGTTAAGAACTGGGTGGTGGGGGTGTCTCAGTACAGATAAACCAAATGATTACCATGCTACGGATTACTCTAAAAGAAGTTTACCAATAATGTCACATAATCACAATCAGCTCAAAGATCCTGTAACTATACTTCTGTATCCTGTGTCAGATCAGATCACCAAGGGATTATGTTCCCAAAGAAAGCAAGAAGGGTTGTAGCATCTGATGACATGCATGAAGGCAAAATGAAAGACAAATCACTTTGCTGTAGTTGTGACTGCAGCGTGGTACTTCCTACCTTGTAGAAAGCAGCTGAACAGCAGGGGTCAGATGCCAGGCTGGTTTACATCCTATGCCCAGGTGTGTTGATGTACATTTGGTACTGCTGATGTTTGCATAACACATCTCTGTCCCTTCCTACATTTTGAGTGCCTCATACTTGATTGACAGCTGCTTGTTTCAAAAGTGAGACCTTGACCACCTTGACTGTCCCTCCCTTCACTACCTTCTTCTGTGCCAGGCAGAGAGCACCACTCATACGGCCGTAATGTGTGACAGCTGGAGAGCCCTCACCTCTATCTCACCTCTCTCTCAAGCCATGCCCATCTGCAACCACGTCAATGGTGGGTAGGAATGTCCCCTTCCGCATTATATATTCCATATAGATGACACATACAGTATAACCTTGCTTGCCCAGCCTTCAATAATTTATACAATGGCTAATCCTCATGATCAAGTTTGTCATTTGCTTGCACTCAGCTACAGCAAGGTTGATGAGAGCATGATGGACGGATGGGGAGGTAGACAGTGGTATGGACAATTGCAGCTCTGCTGCTGTACTGGGAGCAGGATCTCCAGGGGTGACATTCCAGGCTATGCGTACAGTAGAATTTCATTACCTGCACCGGTTTCCTCCCAGCACGTGGTAGTCCTCAAACCCCACAGATCTGCACCAAGGTTCGCTTTGCCCTCCTCAGAGAGTTAGTAGGGATTAGTGAGATTCTATTCTATTTAACGCTCTTGGGCAAGCTGAAGACATTTTTAAGTCTCTTCCTCCTCCCTCCCCACTGCTAATGAATTTGCATAGTTTTTTTGGTGGCCTGCTGAAAAGAGATTTCCATCACTGAAAGAGTGTAGCTTTGTGATTTCTCTCTCTTGTTAAAGGCTTTGGAAATCTGAGGGGGCAGTAATTGAGGGAAGTTTTTAATGTGAATGGACTTCATGTTTTGCTGGTTTGGTTTTGCTTTAGAAATCACTATAATTTCCAAGGCATAAAGGGGTTATTAAAGTTAATATGAAAATACAATTTATTAGTTTATTATTATACAGTGAAACTGTTGAATGTTTCAATTAGAGAAGGTAACAATTAGTGCACTGATACGTTTCAGCTTGCTTGCCAAATGAATAGTTAGGAGGACATGATCAGTCTGAAAAGAGGCCTTTGTTAATCATAATGATAATTAATACACAAACACCCAACCCTGATATTGCAATCTGCTGCTCTAGATCTCAGAATGTTTTGCAAAGGAGTCCAATACCATGAGACCCAATTTACAGATGGGGAAACTGAAACACAGAGCAGTGGCGTAACTTTGGCTAAGGTAGTGTGGTCTGGAGGAACAAGTTCATGGTTGGGAGCTGGAAGACCCTGAATTCTAACTCTACCATTCACTCACAATGTGACCATGGGCAATGCACTTTGAATTTCTTGCTTAGCTTCACCAGCTTTGCTTCTATTGACCCATGTATCTCGCTGGGGTGTTGTGAGGTGGCCCTACATCAAAGATTTCCATGGCTTGGAACAGGTAAAGCACCATGTAAGTGCTAAGTACTATTATTATTAAATACACAAATATTATTAATAGCTTTTTTAATGTTTAACTTATTCTGCTGTTTCCATATATATATTTACAACAGGATGAACTTGACTGGATATTAATATGATCTGCTGCATCTTGGAGTTTACTTTTGCTCAAATGTTGGCCATCTTGTTTTACCATTAAATTAAAGTTTTCTTAAGCAGATAGTATATGGAGGGGAATGGATACAAATAGGATCTAGGAAAAATGTGATAAAAGCAGAAGTGTAGGTTCAAAAGTGAATCAATCTGGAGTGTGAGGAGAAATCCTACTGATAGGCCAGGAAACTCCAAAAATTTCATTGTGAAGTTTGCACTGACTAATGCTAGTGGGGACCACGGTGGTTCCATTTCTATTCAAGGAAGTTTCATTTAGAGTTCTCCTGCACATCTTGTGTCTCCCAACAAAATAAACCTGTTCATATTGGGTATGTCCATACATACGTTTTAAAGTGAAACAACCATGGGTGTTTTGCTTTAAAAAAAATTAGGTCCACACGATGTTTTGTTGTTTTGATATGACAAGCTCTAGGAAAGTGGTGAGGAAGAGGGGCAGCCCCATTTGTGCCTCCGGGGGCTTTTTTTCCCTGGCACTGGCTCTGGAGAGCCAGTGGTAGGGGATTGGGTGGCAACATGGGCCTCCCAGGGGGACATGTTGCCACAGCTCACAGGCGCCCCTCTCCTAAATCAAAGTAGCAAGTGTTCGATTTCTTGGGACCTGGTAAATTGATTTAATTTAAATTGATTTAATGGTTATATCAATTTAACTTGAATCACTTCAAGCTAAATCAATTTAACTCCCTGCGTGTGGACATAGCCATTTAGGAGTAGAGGAGAAAAGGGTGTAGAGGCACTTGCTATGGAATGGTAATGGAGCAGTCCCACTCCGCTAGTGCAAGGTTCAGTGCCCCACAGGGAGAAGCCAGATCCACTAGGAGCAGTGCACTATGATTCAGTTTCCAGGGATTTGAAAGGGTAGTTGCTGTAGCGCTCCAAGTAGTTTTTGCTCTGTCCCCCCTTGACTCACATATCCAGTCATGCCAGTCAACACAGCACCAAGACAAGTTAGTTTCAGGAAAGGGCTTCTTTGACTTTAACATGGAGGGAGGGGTGCTGCTTCTTTAGTTTATGTTCTACTCTAACCTTGTATCCCACCCATGAAGCAATACTACTACAGGACTGGCTCCTGGGACTTTAACCACCAGCTGATTAAGTTGCCCATGTCCGTTGTATACTAGCTCTCTCACCAATATGTCACTGGACTTAGGAATGATGGGGAAGTGTCGTAAGTGTCACTAGAAATCTCTTGGAATCACAGAGGTATTCCCTGTGTTAGTAATTGCTATTTTGTGCGCAGGATATAAAACATTACTAGAACTCTCTGGTAGCTCAAGGAAAAGTATAAGCCCCGCTCAAAAACCCCTCCCAATATATGGATATTGACCTAGATTCAAACACAGCAGGGTAATTTGCCTTCACCCCTGAAAAATGCAGGGCATTCGTTCAGGTTCATTGTTATTGGAAATAATCTCAAAAAGGATGTTACCATGTCTAGGTATTGGGAAGCACTTGCAGGAATGATATGTCTGAAACATGCTTGGATCAGATTTATGAGAGGACAGAACTGCAATTCACAGATCATTCTCATTCTTGGTGGAAGTGGACATAGCTCCCATTGGAGTTAGTAGCAGAAGTGCCTGTTATGAGGTGAATTTATGCCTTTTTACCAATTCTACAGTGAGAATCTCATAAATATAACATAAAAATGGCAATGGAGTATAAATTTCAGCTGGCTTAGGGAACAGATTCTGCTTTCAGGTCCACCAGTGTAAATCTGGAGTAACTCCACTGAACTGAACCTTTGCCTAGCCCCTGGAACCTGCTCAGCTAGACCTGAGAATCATCTCTGTTTTCGCTTCATCCTTCATGTATCTGAAGTATTAAATGGGACTCTCATTTATCTAGATAGCAGGAAGAGTGGATGTGTTCACACAGGGTGAGAAGGTGCATGCTGACCTAACCCTGCTTATTCCACATGATTGATAGGCAAAAAGGCTAGTTAGCGTATGTTTTGCTTTTCCAGATTTAACACTCTAAGCAGGCATTGCAAGGAGACCAATACCAAAGCAATTATATCTAGTGGGAACCAAACCAGGTGAGGAAATTATGCTGGTGATGGGTGCAAAGTGCGTGCCCCGGCATTGCACACCTCCCCTTCCCAGGGAAGACTCCTGCAGCCTGATGGATATTTTCCTTGCTGTTCATTTTCAATTCCAGGACTGGGGAGTAAGGGTGGGCCTTCATGCCTTATGTAAGATTTTTTTCCTATATTCGGTAATATACCCTAATGTGCAGGAATCAGGCCTTTATAAAGGTCTCACATAAAATCTGTTGTTCATAAATTAAAACTGTGGAATTCTCTTTGCTAGTTTTCAAGTGGTATTACTACGACTGTGTCATCATAAGGTCCAAAAATGGTTTCTCGATATTACTGGAGCAGGGCTTGTAGACATCAGCCAATATGACATACTTGAGATATGTTTTCCTTTTTAATAGCAGTTTGCATTTTTTCCCAATCTAATGCACATCTGATTTTGGGTTTCCCATCTGAGAATGGTTACAGTGAGGCTGACATTTTTAGAAATATGTGCGAGTGGAAAATATCCTGGGAGAGCAGCCAATAGCGGATTCTGTGAAGTTTTAGTCTCTTATGAATAGGAAACATGAGCCAGGTACATTTCCCAAAAAGGAGCCTAATTAATGAAGTTGTTTCACTCAGGTGTGTTTAATTCTTGTTTGCTTTATTTACGGGTAGGGTGGAAGTGAATTCTGGCACGTCAGTTATAATTAGGATACATTAAATTACCTTTTCTTACCAAAGGATAACCAGCTAGTCTTGAAGTTACTTCCCAGAGGGAAGGGGGAAAAACATCTCTGCAGCAAAGGACCAAAGAGGATTTTCCAAGGTTGAACCTTGATGGTAGCAAGAAAATGGGGTAATTCTGTCTTTGGACCTAATTCATCACTGCATTACTTCACTTTTATGTTCAGGTAATCGGAGTCCATCAGAATCAAACAGGGCTAGCCCAGAGGAGACCTTTTATTATTCAAGAAAAAAAATTATAAGATGAACGTAGTTGATTAATAGTCTGGAGCATGTCAACAAGTTTTATACGCTTCTTAATGAGCTCTTTTTAATTAACCTATTAAATTAACTATCAAGTTAGAAGCATTTTATGCTGAGGTCAAATTCCATTGCCAGTCACTAGGTGCAACCCAACTAAAGTTAATAGGTTTGCATATAGGATAAGTTAGCATACAGCTTAGCTCGAGGGATTTGCACTGGCGCATCCTGAGAACAAATTTTTGGCCCCCTGTATGCAAATAGCCTTTTGCTGTCATTGCTATAGGGAGCATTGCTGAGTAACAGTGAAGAACATCACGTTGGCTTTAGAGAATATTGAACCAAATTCAGGTCAGGCTGACTGTTCTTTCCCATCTCTCTTTTGCAGTGTAACAAACAGTGATTAGATGAAGGTTACTAAATACCAGTGGGAAGTTGGAGTGTGTTATAATTACAGAAAACAAAACTTCCGCATTGATATAGTTCTGTCCCTTCAGTAATTCCAGAGCTGTTTACAAACATTCAGCCTGCTCCAAAGTCCATTGAAATCAACAAGGGGACTCCCATTGATTTCAGTGGGTTGTGGATCAGCCCCAAAACACACAGAAAGCTCAAGAATCAGATTTTGTCCAGCTGCCCATCTGGGTGGAGGGGCTATAAGGAAATCAGCCTGATCTCTGTTCTTCTTTGCACCCCTGCACATCAGCAGGGACTCAGTTGCAGCCCCTTTGCTTCCTGGCACTCAGGAATTGCTTATTTTATTTCAGTTGCATGGGCACAAGATCTCTGAAATGGGGGCAGGTGCTGCCTTGCACCCCATGCACCAACTAGCCATGAACACTGCACCTCCAGAACTGGCAGTGGAGTTGGTGTGCTCACCAGGGAGGAAAATCTTTTACGTGGGGGTGGGGGTGCAGGGAGGGCCCCTGCTGATGCTGGGCTGAGGCTAGAAGCCGGGCTCTGTGTCACTTTTGCCCCTGCCCTGAGACAGCTGATCTGCCCCAGGGGTTGGGCAGGCTGACACATGTTTGCCCCGCTGTGGGGGCAGCCTGGCTGGTGTGTGGTGAGGCCTGTGGCAAAGCCTCCCAGGGCCCCCTCCTCGAGGCTAGGACTCTGGTCCTCTGTGGATGAGCCACTGTTTGACGGTGCAGGAGGGCACCTGGAGTGGCTGGGATGACTGGTGTGCATGGTGTGGCTTCCGCTGCAGCCCGAAGGCTGTGCTGGAGGCTGTAGTGCATGCCAGCCAGCCCCACCCCTGGAACAGAGAGACCAGTCATGCTGGCCCACGCCAGCCCCAGGGGCGGAGTGGGAGCACAGATCCTGGCTGGGTATGGACCAGCTGGTCCAGGGATGGGATCATCGTGTAGAGCCTGGTCTCTGGGCTGGCCTGTTCCACCCTCCCAACCAGATCCCAGCACATCGTGGTGGACCCCTGAGCACGAGCCCCTTAGGCCCTTGTAGTAATCCAGCACTGAATCTGGCCCTGCTTTTGTTGGTACAGTAGGTGTATGCAAAAGCTTGAATGCCCCCTAGCTAAGGGCCTCTTCCAACACTCATTGGAGTCACTCAGATGCCCATTGAATCAGCCACAGGAATTTATCCACTCTGGGACGGTCACTGGATGTGTTAAAGAAAGAGAACAAGAGGGCATGACTCTGTGGTCCAGTTTTTAGGGTATCCATGTGGGAGACCCTGAAACTAGCCTCTGCTCCAATCCCTCATTAGTGATTTATTCACAATGGAACCACTTCACAGCTACCTACTGAGTCACTAATCTGGATTTGGTCATTCGACCATCAATTCAGATTTGCAATAGAACTTAGGCATTGGGATGCCCAGCATCCCAAGAGGCAGGGCAATACGTAAGGAACTGCCCAAACTAGTCAATTGGAGATGTTAGTGAGAAGGGTGTATGCTAAGCCCTGTCCTTGTGTGCCACAGTCTCGGCTGCAGTGAGTCTCCTGTCTCAGCTGCTATTTACAACCAGAAACTGTTCTGGTGGAGCAGGTGGTCAAAGGTGTTCCTCAGAAGAATAGCTTAGGCAGGGCACATAGCTCCAGACAAAACAGACATGGGAGTAGAAAGTGGCACCACCCTTCTTATAGCTTTTAGCCCAGATGTGGCAGATCCTGGATCAAGTCTCCTCCCTTCTGCTGAGGGAAGGAGAAGGGACTTCAACAGGGGTCATCTATCCCACTCAGGAGAAAGCACTAGCTACTGAGCTATAGGGTTAAGCTGACAGAGGGACTCACTCACTCTCTTCTGTGGCAAGAGGGGTGATGATCAATGTTCAGATAACCAAGTCCAGATTAGTGAACCAGCAGGGAGCTGTGGAAGAGGTTCCACTGTCACTAAATCATTGAAAAGTGACTGGAGTAGAGACTAGACAATCTTCCACATGGGTGCCCTAAAGACTGGACCACAGAATGATGCTCTCTCTATTTCATGCACCCAGTGACTGTTCCACTGTGGCTAAACAGGTAAAGACTCATTAGGCTGGGGAGAGCACAAGAGAATGACTTTGTAGCCCAGTGCCTCGGGCACCCACCTGGGTGGGCACAGGCACCACCACAAGGATGACCCAATATCCCATTTTTATAGGGACATTCCCAATATGTGAGGCTTTGTCTTATATAGGTGCCTATTCCATCCCATCCCTTATCTCAATTTTTAACACTTGCCATCTGGTCACCCCTAGCTTGTACCATTTCCTCTTCTGGTTAGGTTTTGAATGGGACCAATATGGTAGACAGTCTCTGAGCATGGCTACTGGATTGGGCCCTGCACACAACTTAAGTAGCCAATCACCTATCTTTCTTGGTTTGTGAATTGCTCTGGAGCTTAGGTGAAAGACAGGTCTCTAAGAGCTGAGAATGAGGCAGCACTTCATGTTCCCAGAGGCAGTAGAAATTAAGCACCCAGGGAACTTCTGCTACAAATATTTAGCCACTGAGTGAGTGTAGGTGCCATCAAGGTTTGGCATGAGTTTTGGGCCTCTTGGTGTAGATTAGAGCTTTAGGGGTTTAGGCACCTCAGTATCTTTATAATCTGGGCCTAGCTTAAGAAGAGGTTGTTTCTTTTCTGAATGTTGACCAGGTAAATAAGCTGAAAAGTCTGACCAAGTTCTTTCTTTATATCTTCATGCTCCATTTAAATGTCATGTTAGTGTGGCTAGAAACTTTTAATAAACATTCTGTCTGTCTCTGGAAAAGCACCAGTGCTTCCTTGTTAATTACAGTGAAAACTGTGTATCCATGTATGCCTTATTTATACAATCAATTTATGCACTAGCTAATGGCATATATTTGGATACAGTTGTAGTATCTAATATGTGTCCTGAGAGCCACCCATGGCCCTCAGGGATCTAAACTGTGACCCTCAAAGGTGACTATCTTAAAAACAAAATGAATATTTAATGCTCATGGAAAAGGCCTTCCTCTAGCCACAGCCTGTGATTATTAACTTGAAATGTCTGCATCAGCCTCTTCATTAGGGGAAAGGAATGGGGTCTTTTACTACTGAGCAATGGGACCCTCATGGGAGAGTTAGGTAAGAGCTTGACTGGCTCTGCCTAAGCATTAGGCAGCACCTAGCGGAAGGATGAGTCTTCCCCCTATCCACCAACAGCCTCCTAGTGCAGCTCAAAAGAAGGGAAAGATAAGGAGATGAGAACCAACAAGCTGGACCAATTAATGCACAACACACTAGTGTGCTTTAGAAATTACACCCCTAGAGTACATTTTCCCATCATGTAGAAAAGCCCTTAGTTTGCTAAATCACTAATGAAAATGTTACCCACCGTGTATAGTCATCAATACGCCTAAACTAAGGGCCCAGTTCTGCAAAGTGTTGAGCATTTTCTGCTGGGTATTAAGTGCCTTCACTGTCAATGTTCCCTCTAAGAGCCACCGGCAGCTGAGCAACTCCTGTTGCTCACTGCGCGGGGCCCCCCACCCCCCACGTGGGCCTGATCCTGGCGGCCCCCCCCCGCTCCCCTGGTAACCCCCCCAGCCTGCCCAGCCCCTCCCCACAATCTTACCCTGCCACAGCTCCTGGGGCCAGAGAAGCACTAACGGAGCATGCTCAGATATTCTGGGCATGCTCCATTAGAGCTTCTCTTGGCAGGAGTTTTAATAACCCCCTGCCCCACAGGAGCTCTGAGCAGGGCCTCTGGCTGCCGGCCCTGCACAGCTGGCAGCCTTCCCTGCGCGGGGGGGGCTGTGGTGGGCTGCGCGGCCGTGCGGCTGCACAGCTTAGAGTGAACATTGTCACTGTCTATTGAAGTCACTGAGAGTTAAAAGCCCTCAGAAGTTCCCAGGAAGTACTCAGCACTCTGGAGGATCAGGCGCAAAGAAAGCACAGATGCTGCTGGGGTTGTAGTATGCTGCTTGATGTAGAAACATGCTATAGCTCTCATCAAGGTTCCTGAATGTTATAGGAAAACATTGAATGGCAAGGAAAAACAATCCTTTAAGGTGTGAAAATTTCTGTTCCATTTCTGCCTAAAAGGCACACTGAGGAGCAGAATTCAGTTTAAACACAAACCTGCAAAACTTCTTTAGCTTGTGCTATAGAAACCTGCAGGCCTGATTTTGCACCATAGAAATCAATGACACTTTTGCTATTGGCTTCAATAAGAGCAGGATTGAGCCCCAGGGTCACAATCCTGCTCCCTTTCAATAAACATTGACTTTTCTGAGAGGAGGATCAGGGCTCAGCCTTGCTCTGGGCTAGCTGTGAGATGAGCAAGCATTTTGGGAAAGGCTGGAGATAATCTAATTATTATTCATTGTCAATTCTAAAGCAGAGTTGTGATTCAGCCTGTTCCTACACTGTCTAGAAAGACATCAGATGAAATTATATAAGACCTGATGTCACTGTCAGTGCATAATACTTAACCTGAAAAAACAGAACTGAAGGAGTTCTGAGTCAAGTGGGACTTTGTACTTTCCCAATATAATCCATCTGAGAACCTAGCAGAGATGATGTGATATTGCAATATATCATAAACCATAGTATAAATGGATGTTAAGAAGTGTTTAATGGATACCAGAAATAACTATAGGAACAAACCTGTCAGTCCATATACATTTGTTCTAAATGGACTCACAGGCTTTAAAAAAAAAAAAATCCAGAGATTGTTTAAGTTTTGACACAATTGTGCTCCCACGAAGCCAATGGTAATTCAGTGATTTCAATGGACATAGTTAAAATAATACTGAATGCTTTTGGCTATCTCATCCTAAATATTTTCATCTTTAAGTTACAGTCCTCCTATTCTTGACTTTTCACTGATTCTCAGCTATAGCCCTGTGAGCTCCCTCTGCCACAGCAAAGAAGCAAAAGTGCAACCACTGGAAGAGCTGAGGGGGTTTATGCAATCTTGCTGATGTTCCCCTCCAGAAGATAGCAGGCTGCAGAAATTTTCTCTTTGTTCCCTCTCAAATTTTCTTTTAAAGTAGCCACACCTATATGGAATTGTGTCTGTCAGTCTTCAAGCACTTTACTATTTTTAGATCTTTACAAGACCTTTAGGCTATTTCTACACTTACACTTTAAATGAGGGGTCTCAAACTCAAATCACAATGAGGGCCGCAAGAGGACTAGCCCAATAGCCCAAGGGCCACACTACTGAAACCTTTTCACCAAACAATATTACAAATATTGGTAACAATAGTGTCATTGTGGGCCGCAAGAAATACCTTCATGGGCTGCATGTGGCCCACAGGCTGCATGTTTGGGACCCCTGCTTTAAACTGAATTAATGATGATTAATTACATAGCCACACTAGCTTTTCTGAGTTCAAAATAAGAACCTCCCTCAATCTGAAATAAGGAAAGGTCATTTTGAAATGATAAAACCTCCCTTAAATTTGAAATGATGGTTAAATTGAACTTATTAGTTCGATTTAAGCCAGTGTAGCCATGTTAATTCAAACTAAGCATTAGTTCAAATTAGCACTTTTTGCCCTTGTTCATCCCAGGGTGCCTTCCTCTTTCTATATATTGGGTGGGGGCATGGCCCTTCCTGGGGGCCTGTCACAGGGTGCAGCAGCCAAGCTGGGCTAGCGCCCTGCTAACTCAGAGGAAAGGGGATCCAGCTGGGCAGGGTGGCTAATGAGCTGGAGGGAGGACCAGCTGTGGGGGTTACGGGGTGAATAAAAGCTCCCACGGAGGAGCTAGGTGAGGCCACAGAGGCAATGAGGAGGCAGCCGGTGAGGGGTAAGCTGCCCAGAACTGGGGTCAAGATTTCCTGATCTGGGCTGAGCTGGTGGAGCTCCTGTAAACCTGTGACGCTGTATATAGTTGGTGCTGGGGCTGTAAAGACAATAAAAGGAAGCACTGGTGACCTGAAAGCTGGAAGTCCGCATGTGCCTGGTGGGGACCAACGGGCAGCAAAGCAGGGAAGATAGCGTGACACTGCTCCAGGGCCATGATGCCACACCTCCCATGGTGCCCCTTTCCTAATTCAAACTAGCAAGTCCTGTCCATGGACATGCTATTTCGATTTGAGTTTCTAGTGGAGCCATGTTAATTTGATTTAACTTAATTTGATTTAATGGTTATTAGGTTGATTTAATTAGTTAGATTTAAGTTAATTTGATTTAACAAATCTAAGTGTGGACATAGCCTTAGGGTTTCCTGAGGCTTTTTAAAAATAATAATAGTAATAGTAATAATAATTTAATAAAAACCCCTCTCTGCATACAATATGACTGTCTTCCTTCTCTTTTTTCTCATGCATTTATTTGGGGTACTTTCAACCATGATCCAATCTGCAAATGACACCAGAATTGAAAAGCAACTCATCTGTGTCTAAATCAAGGGGTTCGTAAATGTTTGTCTTGAGATGACAAACTATTACAGAGGTTCAGTTCTATTTCTGTTAGGTATCATTAGCTTTGAAATATAGATAGCACATGGTCTGATTTAGGAGTGTAGGCCTTGCCATGCTGACTCAGAATAGTGGTCCAGTTCAGTGAGTATCTTGTCTCTGGCATATTCCAAAGGGTAGCTGTGTTAGTCTGGTTCAGCAAAACAAGCAAGGAGCAGGGCGGGCTCAAGGGCTTGTGGCATCCCGAGCCAGCTTTTGGTTTTGTGCCCCTCACATGTGTGTGGGGGGCAGAACCCAGCCTCTGCTTTAGGCCAGCTTGTCCTGCCCCCAGGGCAGGGACGACCACCCCAGAGGTGGAGCAGGACAGCTCATGGGGCAGACTCCACCCTCCCACCCCTACCCTTGGCTGGCTGTTCTGCGCTAGGGGTGGTGAAAGCCAGCCCATAGGTGGGGCAAGAGAGCAGAGTCTGCCCCATGGGCTGGCCCTCTCCACCTCCGGGGGCAGAGTGGCTGGCTCAGGGATGGGTGGGAGCACAGGATCCAGCTTCTGAGCCAGCCCGCCCCATCCCTGCCATGGTGCTGCAGCACCACTAAACCAGTGGTGCCCCAAGCCAGCGCCTCATTGGCTTATGGGTAGAGCCAACCGTGGCAAGGAGTACTGTGGCACTTAAAGACTAACAAATTTATTTATCACATGAGTGTTTGTGGGAGAAAATCCACTTCAAAGCATCTGACGAAGTGGGATTTTCTCCACAAAAGCTCATGCGATAAATAAATTTGTTAGTCTTTAAGTGCCACAGGACTCCTTGCTTGTTTTGTCTCTGGCAGTAGTCAGTAGGTCTTATCTTAGTCTCTAATAGCTAGAGACTGGCATAAGACCTAAAGCACAAAGTGTAATATATCTTCGACATGTTTTATTGTTGTTTACTATTCCATCTCTGTCTCTATGTAATATCCATTGAAACATCCAGTTCCTTTCTGAATCTTGTTAAGGTCTTGGGCTTAACTACTTCTTGTGGCATTGAGTTCCACAGCTTATTTCCATACTGTGTAAAAAAAGTATTGCCTTTTTATTGATTTATAATTCCCATCTTTAATTTTTGGTTAAATCTCTGCTTGTTCATGTGTTATAAGACATGGATTGCAAACTCCTAATCTTCCTATCCAAACTGTTAATTATTTTAGGGACTTTTATTGTGTATACCCTTATACATATCCTTTTTAAAATAATCTCAATCTTTTCAGTCTCTCTTCATATGGCAATATGTTCCCCAGCCTTTGATTATTCTCATTGTCCTTTACTTATCTCCCTTAGCTCTGCTGTATCCTTTCTGGCACGCGATGACCAGTGCTGCATACACTAACCAGGTGATGGTATACCATTGATTTGTACAATGGCATAACTATATATATATATATAAATTCAATAAAAAAAATAAATTCCTCTCTCACCCCCTATGGTTGGTATGTGTCATCCTCAACCTCGGGTCCTCTACCAGATGCCTGGGAGTTTGAGGGTTCTGCGCAGTATCTTAGCTGTTCCTAGCACTGCACTCTTCTGGACAGAGAGCTCTGATGTTGTTCCTGGGACCTGTTGGAGCCACTCTCCCAGCTTAGGAGTCACAGCCCCGAGTGCTCCTACCACCACGGGGACCACTTTGGCCTTTACTTTCCACATCCGTTCTAGTTCCTCTTTCAGGCCCTGGTACTTCTCCAGCTTCTCATACTCCTTCTTCCTGATGTTGCTGTCACTTGGCACTGCTACATCTATCACCACCGCTGTCTTCTGGTCCTTGTCTATTAGCACGATGTCTGGTTGATTGGCCAGTACCTGCCTGTCCGTCTGGATCTGGAAGTCCCACAGGATCTTAGCCCTGTTATTCTCCACGACCTTCTGTGGGATCTCCCATCTGGTCTTGGGAGGGTCTAGCCCATACACTGTGCAGATGTTCCTGTACACAATGCCAGCTACTTGGT
Organism: Podocnemis expansa; assembly: GCA_007922195.1. NCBI lineage: Eukaryota > Metazoa > Chordata > Testudines > Podocnemididae > Podocnemis > Podocnemis expansa. The sequence goes on from ML682088.1 coordinate 2,622,605, forward strand.
TATGTCGTTCAGTGTATGCTGTTCCTGCCTGCATCTTACATCCTGCCACTATGTGTTGGACTGTCTCTGAGGCCTCTCTGCACAGTCTGCACCTTGGGTCCTGTCTAGTGTGGTAGACCCCTGCTTCAATGGATCTGATGCTCAGTGCCTGTTCTTGTGCTGCTATGATCAGTGCCTCAGTGCTGTCTTTTAGTCCAGCCTTTTCCAGCCACTGGTTGGATTTCCCAATGTCAGCCACCTCAGCTATCTGTCGATGGTACATTCCATGCAGGGTCTTGTGTTGCCATGGCACTTCTTCTGCTTGATCTTCCTCCCATGTCTGCTGCTGCCTCAGGCATTCTCTCAGCAGCTCATCTTTGGGTCCATCTTACTGATGTACTCCTAGATGCTCTGGGTTTCATCCAGGACAGTGGCTTTGACACTCACCAAACCCCGCCTGCCTTCTTTCCGGCTGGCGTACAGTCTCTGGGTGTTGGACTTGGGGTGGCAACCTCTGTACAGTGAGGAGCTTCCGGGTCTTCACATCGGCAGCCTCCATGTCCTCCTTTGGCCAGCTCACTATACCGGCAGGGTATCTGATGACTGGCAGGGCGTACCTGTTGATGGCATGGATCTTGTTCTTCCCATTGAGCTGGCTCTTCAGGACCTGTCTTATCCTTTGGTGGTACTTGGATGTTGCTGTCTTCCTTGCCTCCTCATTGTGGTTCCCATGTGACTGTGGGACGCCAAGGTACTTGTAGCTGGTCTGTATGTCTGCTTTGTGGCCTGCTGGTAGTTCCACCCCATCAGTCTTGACTACCTTCCCTCTCTTTACTACCATCCGGCCACACTTCTCCAGTCCGAATGACATCCCAATATCCTCACTGTAGATCCGTGTCAGGTGGATTAGCGAGTCGATGTCTCATTCATTCTTAGCATACAGCTTGATGTCATCCATGTAGAGGAGGTGGCTGATGGTAGTTCCACTCTTGAACTTGTATCCATATCCAGTCCTTGTGATTATCTGGCTGAGGGGGTTCAAGCCAATGCAGAACAGCAGCGGGGACAGCGCATCACCTTGGTATATGCCGCACTTGATGGCCATTTGTGCAAGCTGTCTTGAGTTGACTTCCAGTGTTGTCTTCCACAGTCCCATTGAGTTCTTGAGGAAGGTCCTTAGTGTCCTGTTGACTTTGTATAGCGCCAGACATTCACAGATCCATGTGTGCGGCATTGAGTCGTAGGTTTTCCTGTAGTCAATCCAGGCTGTGCTCAGATTAGTCTGTCTAGACCTTGAGTCTTGGGCGACTGCTCTGTCTATGAGCAGCTGGTGTTTTGAGCCTCTGGTGGTGTTCCCAATACCCTTCTGAGCTGTGCTCATGTACTGGCCCATGTGGTCCTGTAGCTTGGCGGCTATGATGCCTGATAGGACTTTCCAGGTTGTGGGGAGGCAGGTTATTGGCCGGTAGTTGGATGGTGCTGTTCCCTTGTGGGGGTCTTTCATGATCAGCACTGTCCTTCCTTGTGTTAGCCAGTCTGGGTGGGAGCCTGCTGCTAGCAGCTGGTTCATCTGTGCTGCTAGGCGTTCATGCACTGCTGTTAGTTTCTTTAGCCAGTAGGTGTGGATCATGTCCGGGCCAGTTGCTGTCCAGCTCTTCATGTTCTTGACCCGCTGTTGGATGTCGACTACTGTGATGGTGACTGGTTCCTGTTCTGGGAGATTGCTGTGGTCTGTTCTCAGGTCCTGCAGCCACCTTGCACTGGTGTTATGAGTCTTCTCTTTCTCCCAGATGTTCTTCCAGTACTGTTCAGTTTCTGCTGTTGGTGGCTCTGCTGTTATTGTGTTGTTGCACTGCAGGATGGAGTAGACCTTGGATGGTTCTTTGGAGAACAGGGCATTTATCTTTTTGGCCTCTGCTTCTCTAGTGTATCTCCTTAGCCTGGTGGCCAGTGCTGTGAGCCTTTGCTTAGCAGTCTCTAGGGCTTCAGATGGAGTCAGGCCCTTGTATTTTCTCAGTAGCCGAGTCTTATCCTTAATCTCTACACCCTTCTGTAGTTCCACCAGCTGGCTAACTTCTCTCCGTGTTGCCTTGATCTTATCCTCCAACCTCATTTTCCAGGGAGGGTATGTATTGCTGTTCTTCTTGATTGTGTAGCCAAGCATCTCCAGGATTACAGAGGCTGTAGCATATACCAGTTCATTGGTTTCAGTGATGGTGGTAGTAGGTATTGTCATTAGGGCTCTATTGGCATCTTCTAGCATACTATCTGATGGTACTTCTCCAACAAGCCTTGGTAAGCTGTCTCGAGGGTTGACTGTAGCTAGTTTATCCATGATCTTATGCTTCATATCAGCTGCTGTGTTCTGTAATGGAGGAGGTGGCAGTGAAGTTCCAGCTTCAGGTGGTGGCTGCACATCTAGTTGTTCTTCTGGGGCTTCTTCTTGAGTCTGGGAGGTAATGTGGAGTTGGTCTATCTCCAGTTGTGAGAGCAGCTGCCTCTTTACTATGTTGAAGTGTTGGGTAACTAGCTGTTTCTCGGTTAGTGTGGATGTAGGTCTTTTGTCCATCCATAGTCCCCTCATACGTTTCATATATCCCCTCTCATTAGGTCTGCTGTTGTAGTAGCATTCCATCAATTCCAGGTTCTCTTGTCTCATCCATGCATGGTTTGTTCCAGTAGCCCACTTATCGTCAGATTGTCCTGGTTCCCCAACATCTGGCACGGACCTTGTTAATCCGGGCGACGTCCGAGCCGGCATGACTCTCCTAGTTCATGTCACTCTCATATTTGAGGTAGGCAAATGAGGCGTTAGGGGGTCTTTTGCCCAAGGACCCCTATTGGGAAGGTAGACAGGTACCCACCGGGATTGGAACCCCAGGTTGTTTCGAAACAATGGTGTTCAGACACATTGTTTTGAAACAACACCATTGTTTCGAGACAGCATGTCTGAGTGGCCTTATTTCGAAATAACAGCTATTTTGAAAGCAGGCTTTCCCTTAATTCGAATTAACTTATTTCAAAATAAGGATTTTATTTCGAAATGAGTTATTTCGAAATGGGTTATTTCGAAATAACAGTTACCTTGTAGATGTACCCTAAGAGAAGAAGAGATTATGAACTGAGAAGGTACTGCACATGGTTTTCCAGACAAGATGGCATCACTGATGGCTATATAAGGGGATTATAGTATTTTCAAGTTCCAAAAGGGAAGCTGTGTTAGTTTACTAAAGCAAAAAAAGCAAGGAGTCTTGTGGCACTTAAAGACTAACAGATTTATTTATCGCATGAGCTTTCGTGGGAGAATATCCCACTTTGTCAAACACTTTGAAGAGGGGGAACTTACAGAACTGGATGAAAATAAATGCAGGGGAGTGTAAGACATGGGATCAGGTCATACCGCAACACCAAATCAGAGCATTTGTAAGGATTCAAACTTTAGGAAACAGCATACAGAGGGAGGGTGAAGTCAAATTACCCGTTATAATGTGAAAAGAATCCATAGTCATGATTCAGCCGTGCTGTCACACAATTTAATTTTATTAGTTCAATTTCAGCTGTTTCTCTTTGAAGTCTTGATGTCCCATTGATTTTCTTGATAACCATTGTTAACAAGTCATCAATGGAGTGATTAGGAAGATGGAAGTGCTCAGCAAGTGTTTTTAAAGGGATTATAGTATTTTCTGTTTGATTCCCCAACTCATTTCTTGTGCATCCTAAGATCATGTTTTGAATGCAGCTACCACTGAAGCATGTCTTCACTGATGTGGCTACACTGACACCCAGCTTATTATTCTGAGCTGATATAGCTGATTTAGAACCTTATACGATTAGGAGTTATTTAAGTTTTCCTCCAGTATTCATTAGTTGCATTTATCATCACTGAACTTCATATGCTGATCTCATAACAACCTCTATAAAAGCTTCTGAAATGAATGTTATCTATGCAATAGTCTCTTTGGGTATGTCCACACAGGGTTCTTATTTCGAAACAACAGATGTTGTTTCGAAATAAGAACCGACATGTCCACACGACATAGTCTCATTTCGAAACAACAGAACCCATTGTTTCGAAACAAGAGCTGTTGTTTCGAAACAGCTTAAACCCCTTCCGTTTTGAAATGACGGTTATTTCGAAATGAGTTGTTTCGAAATAACACCGTTGGGACATGCTGTTTTGAAACAACGGTTATTTCGAAATGACTAGTTTTGAAATAACCGTCATCCAGACATGTTATTTTGAAACAAAGCGTTGTTTTGAAATAACAATCTGACCTTATTCCCAGGGTGCACAGCACCCTGGGGAAACAGGAAGTTCCTGCCTGGGTGTGCCTGTGAGGCAGTGTGCCTGGAAGCTTCTGACAGCATGGCCTCCCAGGGGAGCACTGCTGCAGGGCCTCTGTCTGGACCCCTGAGGAGGTGCGCTGCCTCCTCACAATCTGGTAGCGTCCAGACATTATGTCCCGGTTCCGGGCCAGTCACCAGAACCGGGAGATATATTCGGACATTGTGGCTGCAATGTCTGAACAGGGCCATGCTCGGACAACCAAGCAGATCCGGAGCAAGGTCAAGGCTCTATGCCAAGACCATGCCTGGACGCGGAAGGCCCAGGAGCTCCAGGGGGCAGGGAGCACTGCCACCTGCCCCTATTTTCAGGAGCTCTATGCATTCCTGGGTCCAGAGCCCAGCGGTCTCCCTGCTGAGGCTCTGGACACAGGGGTGCAGGAGAGCCCATCATCTGGCCCGGAGGCAGTGGGGACAGGCTCCGACATCTCTGTCGGGGGGCCTCCTGCCACAGCACCACCAGCGGCGGAGGCTACCCCCAGCACCCCAGAGCTGTTCCCCGGCCCTGCAGCGGAGAGCAGGATAGAGGACCAGGGGTCTGACACCATCCCGGCACTGGGGACTACGACACCGACCCCAGGAAGTCTCGCCGGACCTCCAGAGCCCCTGTGGGTAAGTATTCCCCTCCCACAGAGGCACACAGGGCTGGGTCTGTCCAGCAGGTCACGGGCAGCGAGGGGGGTACAGGGCCGGGCACCGGGGCAAGTAGGGCACAGGGTCGGTGGGTGCAGATGCCCACTTGGCCATGGGTCCCAGAGAGACAGGTGGCACTGGGGTCACAGGCCCCTGTGTGCCTGGGGGTGGTTAACAGGGGCTGGGTGTCTGAAATTCAGCCGCATCTTGGGCGGGGTGGAGAGCATTCAGGCCTCGCCACTGGTAAGTGGCCTTGGGAGACCCCCTAGATCAAGGCTTGGGTGAGTCCAGCTCACCCTTGTTGGCACCACTAGTATGTGTGCCTCCAGGGTACAGTTACCAGATGTCGGGCAAAAGGAGAACATGGTGCCCTTTTTACTGTCCTGTTCTTCTTTTTATCCTTACATTCTCTGTCTGGCAGGCAGTTTAAAATACAGGATTTTGTAAGGCTTTTTACTGTAGGGGTTGAAGGATCCTGGAATACCATAGAATACTGATTTGTACAGGCAATTGTTCCAGAGCCCCCTAAACCCCAAAGAATATCACAGCCATACAACATTTTCTCCCAGTGTCCTCCAATGTCCTCCATTTGCTAATTTCCTGGCCTCCTTTCAAGGCTTTGGGAGCCGGTAGCCCTACACCAGGGCAATGTCCCACCGGATCCTGGGTCTTGCTGACAGTCAGGGCAGAGGTGTGTGCTGCAGACAGGCTGCACACAGACAGGGCCAGCAGGCAGCTGGGGCCAACTGTGTTTTCTGCTTCCCTCCAGCAGGTCACCCAGCCACTCACCAGCCACCACCACCAGCCTGACGCCTCAGCCCAAGGGCACCAAGGAGGAGGAGGAGGGCCCCCCGGTCATGGGCAGAGCTGCTTGAGAGCCTCGAGGAGCTCAGGGAGAGGACGGAGGCGTCCACCCAGGCCTGGAGACAGGAGGACCCCGGTGGCAGGATGCAGCCCTCCGTCTGCTGCAGCAGGCAGCAGCAGCGGATGACCGGGTCGTTGCTGCCCTGGAGCACCAGGCGCAAGCCAGCGAGTGCCAGGCGCAGACCATTGAGTGCCTGAGCAAACACCACCAACCCATGGTCGAAGCCATCACCACCAGCGTCCGCCAGGTGGTGAAGCAGACGGCCCCTCCACGAGCTGCAGGGGGTCCGCCGCCTGGCCCTCCCTGGAGGTGACCCCTAACCCAGGGCGGCCATGGGCAAGGGCGGGGTACCCCATCACCCCCGGACCCCTCCACAGGCCCTGCCTAACTTCTCTCCTGCCACCCGGACTCTCCCACCCCCTACCCCCTCCCTAGTTGCTGGCCCCCTCCCTGAACTCTCCCTCCCAAGTTGCTGGCCCCCTCTCCGAACTCCCTGAACTTCCCCTTCCAAGTTGCTGGCTCTTCCCCCAGACTGCCCCCACATTTCCCCATCCCGTAACCTCCCCCAGCCCTTCCCTGCCCCAACCCGTTTTGTTGAATAAATAGTTAGAAATGCATTTTTGGTGTTGAGTGGTTTTATTTGGGGGTAGTTGACAGTGTGGGTGGATGGGTGGTGGCTGGCTGTGGGCGAATGGGGGAGAGGGTGGTGTGGGGCAGGGTAGACCTGGCCATCAGAGTTCCTCCTGGACGAAGGTGGTCATCAGTGCATTGCGCACTGTCAAGGCTCTCTGGGATGGCTGCTCCTGTGGGGGCACAGGTCTGGGTTCCTCTTAGTCCCCGGTGAGGAGTCATGCCTCAGCTTCCCACGCAGGTGCAATGGACTCACCCCACTGCTCGCAGTAGTTGTGCAGGGCCACGCACGCACTGATGACCTGTGGCAGTGTCCTCTCCGCGAGGTGGAGGCGGGTAAGGAGGCACCTCCAGTGAGCTTTGAGGCGGCCGAATGCCCACTTGACCACCTGGCGGCAGCGGGTCAGGTGGCGGTTGAAGATCTGCCTGCAGGGATTGAGGGGCTCTGCATATGGCCGCATGAGCCAGGGGTGCAGGGTATAGGCCGCGTCAGCCACAATGAGGACAGGCACCTCTACTCCCCCAACATTGATGTTGGGGGGGGGGAGAAGGTGCCCGCCTCCATGCCTCGGTACAGGGCAGAGTTACAGAAGACCCTGCCATCATGGGCCCTCCCTGGCCATCCCACATAACAGTTTTGGAACAGGTTGCGGTGGTCCACAAGGGCCTGCAGGATGATGGCATGGTACCCCTTCCTATTGTGGTACTCCGTGGCTCTGTGCTCCGGGGCTTGCACGGGGATGTGTGTGGCGTCTAGGATCCCCACACAATTGGGAAAGCTGAGAGTGGCCATGCTGCAAATGGTGTCCTGCATCTCCCCTTGGGTGACCAGGTGTCGCAGCAGGACCCGGTTGACGGCCCTGGTGATCTCCACGAGGATGTTGCCGGTGGTGGAGCTCCCGACGCCGAAGAGGTGCACCACAGACCTGTGCGACTCCGGAGGGGCCGTCTTCCAGAGGGCAATGGGCACTCTTTTGTCCACAGGGATGGCAGGCCTCATGGGGGTGTCCCTTCGGCTTAGCAGCGGGAAGAATTCTGTGACCAGGAGGTTGAAGCTGGTCCTGGTCATCCTTAAGTTTCTCCTCCACTGGTCCTCCTCCCAGGTCCACAGCACTGCCTGCTCCCACCAGTCTGGGCTCTCCTGGGCCCAGACTTGGCGAGGTGTGGAAGGGGGCAGGGGCAGTAGCTCTGCTCTGCGGCTCAGCTGGCTGACAGCCTCGGGCAGAGGCTGGGCACCATCTGGGTCTGCGAACAGAGTGTTCCACATCAGCAGGACACTCTGCAGGCAGGCAGAGGGTCTCTGTGCTGCACGCGCTGGCTGGGCAGCAGGGCACTGTCCATCGCTTGCAGAGTCCTGCTAGCCAGAGTGGACAGGGAAGTGAGGTCGGGGCCAGCTTTTATAGGATTGGCTGGCAACATGGCCGCCGACATGGCCCAGGGAGGCGGCCATGTTGCCACACCTCCCATGGTGCCCTGCCCCTGAAGCAAAATAGCAAGTCCACAGTGTGGACATGCTATTTCGATTCTCGCTTTTCCCTTATTTCGATATGGTTTTTTGTTATTTCAAATTAAGTCGTTTCGAAATAAGGGTGTTATTTCAAAACAACTTGGTTCGAAATAACCTATTTCGAAACAACCCCCTGTGTGTGGACATAGCCTTTGTTTTTGTATTATCTACCCACCTTAGATGTTTCTACAACCTAGATTCCTAAGTGTCATCATGTACATAAGAATCTAAATAAATGCAAAATAAAAATGGTGTCCTGTGGCACTTTAAAGAGCAATAAAATTTATTTACTGCATAAGCTTTTGTGCGCATAGCATTCCTACTGATTGCTGAAAGTAGTTTACCAAATAGACTGCAGTGGTCATGATGCCATAAAATAGCTGATGTTGCGTTTTATTGTTCTGTAGAGCGATCTGGAGCAGATATAGTGGTGCTGTTCTTGAGAAGGCTTCCTAGAGCACAGCAGCATGCCCAATGAGCCATGGTACTAGGGTGGTAATTCCGGTCTGGGGAGGGTGTGAGTCATGAGTTGGTGAGTGAAAGAACCAGTGGGATAAAAATAATGGAACACAGTATGATGCTGAATGTTAATCTGTTATGCTACCTTATCCTTGCTTGTATCACCCATAATATTGTATCGATAGTGAGCTTTACAGTGCCTAACACAGATCGTTGTATACTAGTATGAAAGTATATGGTTTAGAACACCAGTTTGGATATGCCTTATAATTCTAATTTTTAGAGCTGATTGAAATTATTAGTTAAAATTTTCTTCAGTATAAAAGGTCTTTACCAACAGTATGAATCTCTCTGCATAAAATTTTTGCATTATTGAAAATTTCCAGATTTTTGGACAAAAGACTGTGAAATGAATTATTTTTTGTTTCAATTTGAATAGAATCAAAATGAAACTACTGTGCTGTTCCTTTTCTTGTCCTGCCCCATTTTTTTTTACCCACTTTGTAGGCATAAATAGAAAGGGGGGGGAAAGCCTCAAAACTGAAACATTTTCATTTTAATTCTGTTTGATGTGAATCAATATGAAAACAGATTATGTTAGACTAGTCTGAAATCTTTTAGTTTTGCTTTGTATTGTTTCATCCAAATATTTCGGGAAAAATTTCAAATGCAGAGTGAAATTTTCAGTGTCACTCAGGTTTGGCTGACCTCCTCCTGGAATCGATGTAAGCCAGTGGTGTCCAACCTTTTCTCTGCTGTGACATACCTTGATACCTTCAAATTTTTTGAGGCACAGCACCATTAAAAACTCATGACTATTCAGATTAGCTGAAAATAATGTTAATATTTATGAACCATGCCACAGTGGTTTGGAAATGCTGCTATGTGGGGTAGTAGGGGTAGCAGAGCAGGGATGGCAAGACGGGGGGGTCAGGAGTTATTTTTGGTGGCAGGAGTGTGTGTGGGGAGCAGAGCAGGGCAGGGGCAGGGCTGGTGCAACTGAGTAAGCCTGGTAAGCATTGCGGGGGGGGGGGGGGGGGGCCGGCACTCCCTCTGCTTGCAGGGGGGCACCAGAAATGGTAGCACCGTTCCTGGGCAGGGGTGGCCAAAGAGGACAAGGGGAGCCATGTGGGGAACAGCCCAAGGGTGCCAAGAGAGGAGATGGGAAGGGAGAACAGGAGTGGCTTTGTGGGGGGCGCAGGGGGGAACCTAGGGAGTGGGAAGGTAAAGCAGGGGAGCACAGTGCAGCATGCACTTCCCCCTTCTCCACAGTGGCTCCCTGCCACCCAGGGCAAATCCTCACCCCACTGCTGCTCCTTTTCACCCCACTGGGTCCCGTTCCCTCCTCCCCCAGCCTCCAGCTGCCTGTGATGGACCCTCCCATCACTGCACTATCCCTCCAGCCCCCAGCTCACCCCCCCCAGCTACACCCCCCCCAACCAAACAGCCACCCCACAACCTCAGCTACATATCCTCTGCTACACATTCACTACCACCCACTTCTGCTACACACATACCCCCTGCCCTCCACGACCTCCAGAAGCCCCCTTCAAAGCCCTTAACTTGGCTATTTGCAGGCTGGCTGACAGGCTGGGAGCTGCTTCCCTGCCACAAACTACTTTGTGGCGTTCCCTAAAGGGCTCACTATCGGCCCCCACTGCTACCTTCCCTGTGGCTCCAGTCCTCCCCTGCAGCCCTAACCAGCCCACATGACCCTCCACAACTCCTTTTTTGTTTTGCTGGACTGAACTAACGTGACTATCCCTCTGGACCTTGTAAATTATTCTTGGGTATGATATTTTTAAAGATCTTCCCATCATGAAGCTTGTAAGTTGATCATCTTTCACATACCATAAATGAGCTAATGCTGAACTACAAAGTTAAAATGAACATTTTAAATTTTTTTAAAAAGTATGAGCATTAATTAATAAATAAAAAGTGGTAACATTAATGATGGCTCAAAAATAACAAATATCACATTTAAAATTTTGGCAGTCAAATCTTACAAATTTTTCATATCGGCTTGGGTTTATGTGCACTAGACATTTAATACAAATAATTATAATAAATAAAAATAAGTAAAAAAAAGGTTCCTAGTGTGTAGCTATAAATGAAAAACACCAAATTTCAGTGAAATTCTCTGAAGTACTCAAGTTTAGAAGACTCTTGCCCCCGTACAGAAGAAGCTAAAAAATTATTTACCAAAAAAAAAAGATACAGCACAGACATCACACACAGCTTTAATGATCATCTAAGAGGGCAGCACTGTATTTATATGTAGCAGCCTGTATGGACCTACCTGGTAAACTGATCTAACCAAAGCCAAACTAAAAATTGTCACAAAGTCAAAGGAAAAGGCAAAAGAACAGGTAAAAAAGAAAAGAAAAAGGCAATATTTCACAAAATTAAAAAATGGCAGAATAAATGGCCACACTGAGGAATTACAAGCTGAGCCCAAGGGAAAAGTTACTACTATTGTGCTGTCTATTGCTTGTTCCTGCCTTTTTAGCATGTCAATGTGAAGGTGAAGGGCAGGTAATGGTGAAATCTGCAATTCAGACAAAGCACAGATCCTAATGATAGTTTGCCTTGATGAGCCAAGAGTGAAAAGTGCTTAGGCTTCCAGCCCTACTAGCTCTGCTAGATAGGGCCAGTGCTATGCAGTAAGCAGCCCCTGCATTGCAGGGGGGCGCCGGCATTTTGAGGGACATCAAAAGGGGACAGCACCGTGGTGCTCCCCTGATGATGTCACTCATCTGCGCTGGCGTTGCTCTGCTGCGAGGGGGGCACCATGGTCCTCAGCACTAGCCCTGCTACTAGATGGGAACAATTTCTATATTTTTCTATATTTTCATTTCTGTCCACCAAATTGAGGATGGGGCCCTTATTGCTTGGGGCCCTAGGTGGATGCCTGCTTCGCCTACCCCAAAAGCTGCCACTGCTTTTTGCCAGCCCTGCACAGCCCATGTGGCTGGGCTGAGCAGGGAGGAAGCTCTAACTCTAGCTCTCCCAGATTCTCATGGCACACTTTGGGTGTTGCCGTGGCACACTGGTTGGAAACCACTGATGTAGGCCACTGCTAAACACTTTTGAAATACCAAACAGAATCTCTATCATTGAAAAAAATGATGAAATTTGATTTTACCAAACATCTCTGAGATCTTTTTCACACTGAAGACTATCTAGATATTTGAAATTTGAAAAGTCAAACAAGGCAATTCTCAAATTTTCTACTCAAATTTTCATTTATGTTCTGGCCAAGAATGTAAAGTTTTATTCCAAATAGACACCTGTAGGAAAGTTAAGCACCATGGTATAGGCACTAGGAGCCAGATTTTAAAAGGTGTTTAGGTGCCTAACTCTCAGTGAAATCAATTGGAGTTTGAGATCAAATTGGATTTTTGGAGAGGAATTAAGCCAGCCCTGAGTGACATTGAAAATTAATCCTTTGTTTAAAAAATTTCCTAAAATATCTTGAAATCTTGTTAAACCAATAGGAGTTAAGTGTCTAAATATCTTTAAAATTCTTTCTCTATGTGCATTACACCCACTGATTTCAATCGGACTTAGTTATCTGACTGCTTATCTACAACCTTAGGTGCTTAAATACCTTTATAAATCAGGTCCTTAGGACTGAGCTAAAACTCACTGGCTATGTTCACATGTACATTGTTATTTCAAAATAAGTTATTTCAAAATCAAGTCCTTATTTCAAAATAAGTTAATTCGAATTAAGAAAATGTTAATTCGAATTAAGAAAAGCTCAAAGCGAAATAGCATGTCCAAACACAGGACTTGCTATTTCGCTTTAGGAGAGGGGCACCATGGGAGGTGAGGTAACATGGCCCCCTCCCTGGGCCATGCCCTCACCCAATATAGGCTAAAAGGAAGGCACCCTGGGAAGAAGGGCAAAAGTGTTATTTCAAAATAATGGTTATTTCAAAACAACACATCCAAATGGCGTTATTTCAAAATAACCATTTCAAAATAACAGCTGTTTCGATTTAAAGAAGGTTTAAGCTATTTCAAAATGACGGCTTTTATTTCAAAATGATGGAGCCCGTCATTTCAAAATAAGAATACATCGTGTGGACCTAATCTATTTTATTTCAAAATAACCAGTGTTATTTTGAAATAAAAGAGACGTGTGGACATACCCATTATATTAATAGAAAAAACTTCCACAGACTTGAATGGACTTTGGAGCAGGTGCTTATTCTGTATTGCCATTTTGGTGTAGCAGCCTCACTGCAAAATAACCAATATTGTCCTTTTCTATAGTAGGAAAGACAAATGCCACCCCTTCCCCGAAAGGACAATGGGGTCTCTGTGAGGAGAACCTCCTTAGTATTTCTTCCCCATAACCTCCTGGGAAGATGTGAGGAAGATCCATGATGGTTTTGTTAGGAATCTATGTTCTGATTCAGTACTGCCAAAGCCAGTTGGAGCTTTGTTATTGACGTACAGTGAGCAAAGGTTCACATCCATAGTCACTGTTGCAAGCTGCCACATAGAGAGCTCCTGCATTTGAAGTTCAATTGTTTTTAATTAACTTTAAGAAAAAAAAGGTGTCTTCATTTTTTTAAGTGGGAAAAGTATCTACTATATTCTAGGCTGAATCCGTTCAAACCCCACAGTTGCTTTAAATTTGATAACTTCATTTATATTTTAGTTTTGACTGGAATTTGGAAAATTTCAGCCAAAACAGAGATGACTTGACAAAATGTGAGACTAGTGAAAAGCAGAGTTTATAATGCAAGTCACTGTGTATTCTTATCCATCATATTCTCTAACTGTGAATGCCATAATTACCATTCACAATGCTCCATTATTCAAAATGTAAATTGCATGGCTTTGTAAATGTTCTCCTTTTCCTCCTCTCCTCAGCTGTCTGACAGGGTAGGGCACTGCTTCTGAGAAATGCTTAAGTTTAACCAGGTGAGAATGACCCTTGTCTTCCAAACCCTGATGCATGTGCTTAAAGTGTGTCAGTGTGTGCTGGATCAGGGTCTATGTTTGTCAGCAGAATCTTTTTCTTTCCTTCAGATCTTGTTACAAATGGCTTAAGTGATTCCACTAAGATGAAATCATTGTGAATAATCCTTTATATTTCTGTTTTCTCTTTCAGAGGCTGCCTGAGAAGCTATTTAGGACATTTTAAATCATGTTTTTAACTACTTGTGTGCTGTTTTTTTAATTTATACTTACACCTACTTAACTACTCTTCTTTTTGTATGTAATGTATTTATATTTCCAAATTTGCAAAAAGTTATATTTATGCAAGAAAAATGAAATCATTATAATTGTATGTGATCTTTGGAAAAAAATGTTATTCACTACCTAGTGGTCACTGTTTTTCAAATTTTCAGAAAGGGAGGTTGGAAAATACATAGGCATTTGGGGCCCAATCCATCTGCCCTTGAAGTCAATGGACATCTGGCCATGGTAAATGGTCATTTGTCCAATCTATCTGGTGATTTGCATGTGCAAATACTTGACTTGCACAGATGGTTGTATTCATTGCATACACAAACGTAGGCATGTAATTGAGCATGCAGTCCCAAAAGTGCACTGACGTACTTTTCTGAAAATGTTGCCCTAGAAATCTAACTGACGAGCAAAGGGGAGTAAACTGTTTTTCTTCAGTGAAATCTGTCTGTTCAGCTGTACTGAGTTAGAATAACTGCCCAAAAGGAAAGTCAGAAATGGTTTTTGGTGCACTGTTATGCTCCAAAAGTAAAGCAAAATGATGGAACTTCATAACCTGTGTGTCTGCCACTCCTGATGTAAGCCATATCTCTGTGTCCAGTATACACCTTAAAGGCTGCAGTTGTAGCTGTTTGGTAGAGGACTGGCAGATTTTCTCCTCGTATCATACTTCACTAAACAAACATTGGGAAAAAATCAGACATTGGAACTAATGCAGCTACCTAGATTCCTGTGGTACTTGTTCCCATACCTTCTTGGGATATGAAACTCTATTGAAAGTTTTTCTCCTGGATAAATTGCTGTGGAGTTGCGCAGCTTCTTCTCCTCCCAACTTTTCACTCACCCCCTACATGGATGTGGTCTTATCAGTTGGATTCCTCGATTTGAATGTTTGGAAATCTGTTCTTCTGCAGGAGGGAGTCTCTTTTAGAGAAGCTGTTCTGCATTAGAAAAGGATGGTGGACTGAGGTGCCATGACATTCAGAGGCCGGTTGTGTACTGATTCCCAGACATGGTGAAAAATATCACTGACTCTGCTATTTTGGATTTTGTATGGAAATATGTGAATGATTGTCTCTAATTCTTTGCTTTTCTTCCACAAGTGCTGTTTTTTTAAAAAGTTTCTTAAAGTTTAGGGAGATTATTCAAGTAGCAATTATTTCCATCTTTTCTGACGTTCATTTTCTGTCATTTATTTTTTATTTTTAAGGTATGAAGTCTCTGGGGTTAATGGTTCAAATCTTTCCCTCAAACTGCTGTGTGTGCAGGTCTAGCACACACCTGAAAGTCAGTCTTCATTTTTGTGTGGCTTTGACAAAAACACTTTTCAATGTCTCTTTCTGTTAATACTGATATTTGGAAATAGTGCACTTCCTGTATTCTTTCTGCCTTTTGCCCCTATCTCTTCATTCAATAAAAAATTGTTTTCCCCAAAACTATTTTATATATGTATATATACTACAGAAACAAAGTCTTTGTAAGTATGCATTGAATATACCTGGCATACACAGATCTTCTGAAGTGGGTTTTGAGAGAGTGGAACCACACCAGTGAAAGGGTAAATTAATCCTTACAGTAACTACACCATCTTGCTTATGTTAAGAAGATATTTTCAAAGGCATTTATTTTTTATAACATTGCATGACATGGGCTAGATTCAGAGCAGGTATAAGCAGATGGTGATACATTCCAGAGGGGTACCTGTGCTACTCTGTATATAGCAAAAAAAAGCAAAATTCCTGAGGCACCTTAAAGACTAACATGTTTCTTTGGGGATAAGCTTTTGTGGGCTGCATCTCAGCCTGTGAAATTGACCAGGCTGCTGAGTTGCCTGCTGGTGACAGCAAGTGGCTTGAGGCCATATCAGGCTCCCAGCCACTTACAGCAAGCGACTTTAGGCCAGATCGGCCTCCCAGTCCCTTGCCTCTAATGGCAAGAGCCGGCTTCCAGCCCTCCCCACAAGTGGCAAGGGGCTGGGAGCCAGATCAGGCTCCCAGTCCCTTGCTGCAGATGGTTGGGGCAGGATTGGACCCCAGAGCCTAATCGGGACCTGGGATGGGACAGTGGGCAGGGCCAGGCCAAGGCCCGACCCTTCCTGCTCTGTAAAGTCTACCTAATACTTAAATCGACTTTCAGGGCAGAAGTTAAGTTGACTTAAGCTAGTGCTTAAATTGACTTAATCAATTCTAAATATAACCCTGGAGTTGCTTAAGTCAACGTAAGTCAAGTTAAGTTGGCTTAAACCTTCAGTGTAGACATACCCAAGGAGGAGCCAGTGGCTAAAGGCAAGCTGAAGAGATGCTTCTGATGCCAAGAGAAGGGCCATTTGAAAAATCATTGCCCCCTGACAAGAAAGTGAGCTAGGAAAGGGATGCCTGGGAAATAGCTCAGGTCCAAGGCTAACCATAGGGATAAGAAGCGAGGGCTCAAAACCAGCTGGAGAGCTCTCTCTGACACCTAGCTGGAGCCAAGAGGGAGCTGATTGAGGCGATGGGGGTGGGAGAGACTCAGATAAGCAGACCCAGAAGAAAACTGAACAGGTGAAGAAAGGAACTCATATTTCAAATGAGAGGGTGCTGAGGGACAGAGCAGGACAGATAGGTGAGCTTCAGGAGAAGCTACAGGTGGCTGAACAAGCACTGCAGAGCGCACGGGCTGAGAAGGAGAAGGCGTGCCAACAGCTAAAGGAAACTGAGAAGCAGTGGAAGACCCTGAGAGGCCCTGCCCCTATGGAGGGATGTCTTCAGGGCAGGGGGAGTGTGACAGAGTGTCTGCCCTGCACTGGTTAGGAGGGAGTTAAAAGGGCCTTCAGAGCAACAGCCAATGAGCAGCGGTGTGAAGTAACCAATCAGGGCCCAGAAGCCCAGTATAAAGGGGAGTGGAAAGCAGAGTGGAATCAGTATCTTCCAAGAGCTCAAAGAGGACTGAGGTGTAGGACCCTAGATAAGAGTAGTGGCTGATTGTTGGGACTGAGGAGAATGAAGATCCTGATACAAGGGCAGAGGTAGTGGTTCTGTGTGGAAGTGGCCACCAGAAGACTGTTAAGTGTTTTGTGGAAAAGGTGGTGCAATGTTGTTATGCATAGGATCCTGAGAAGTAGGTGGCCTTTGTTCCTCCCTACATCTCCCAGAGCACTGGGATAAATGACAAATCTGGGACTGTTGAATCTCCTGGAAGTGGGGGGAATATAAAAGTTGTGACTTGGCTGAAACCAGAAGCAGACATGCTGGATCCTGACAGCGTGGAGTGTGCACCAGGGAATGCTGAAGAAAGCGATTTGTGCTTGGGTTGTGGATGGCAGTGTTGACTGGAGCTATTCCCCCAGAACACAAACAGGAGGTGCCAGTTTGCTGGTAAGTGCTGATAAACTTGTCCAATTATCAGAGGTGAGTGGTTCCTTCTTTGGGGTTCAAGGTGGCATTTTGCTGCCCTATTAATGGCTTTTGTAGCTAATTGAGTTATACATGAAGCTGGGAGCCCTAACTAAGCTTGGAAGTTCTCTTATTTTGCTTTTGGAAAATGATATACAGATAATCTCTTAAAGAAGATATTGGGCCTGATTTTTATTTTGCCAACATTTTTGTAAATCTAAGAAAAGTCTGTTTATTAAAATGAAGTCACTCTGGATTTATACAAATTTTATGAAAGCTGGATTTAGTCCATTGTATATAAAAGTTGTTGTTTTCTCTTCTCTGACAGCCTGCAAGGTCATGTTGGAGCAAAATTTAAGACATGTGAAGGAAATGGAAATAGCTATGCCTTGCTTCCCATGGGACAGAATTCCCAATTCCTCTTCGTCACTTCAGTCACAAAGTCAAGGGAACATGTGACCTCACAAAAAACTTCCCAACTAGCCAATGCAAATATAACTCTTAACAGTGCATGCTCATGGCCATGCTCTGAGCAGCATTGCTTATAAATTAAGGTTATGACATTCAGCTAGATGACTAACCTTGACCCCTACCTCAGTCTCTGCTCTCCATTCCTGTCTCTGAAGTCCCATCTGCTCTGACCACTCTTTTGGTTGGACTTCTATTTCCTGCTGTTGGGGCAGTGCAGTGCAATTAGAACTGCCATTAGGTGAAGGACTCTTTAGGTTGGAGGGACCCGTTTCCACACTGTCATAAGCACTTATATTAATTTTTTTTCCTTTCTAACTGATCATGAGGGTGAAGAGCCATTCCAGATTCCCCACAAGCTGGTTTCACTCAAACTGCTACTTTTAGTTGCTGCTAACAGTCACTTCTCTTGATTCCTTTATAACACCTTTATTTGGATGCATGCTCCGAGCACAGCTGCCCTCTCATGTACACTTGAGCAATCCCAAGAGAGAATAATTCATTTGTATCTGTAACTTCTGTAGAATTCTGACAAGGACATACAACCACATAATATAATTCATTTGAAACCCACGACTTTCTACCACTTATAGATGCAATAAAGAATCATAGTTTGCACTGGATAGATATCTAAAACTAGAGCTGAATCCAGCATACTTTGAGTCCTCTATGGCAATTATCTATCCAGCATACTGCAGAGGACAGCAACAAAGGTACTTAACTTCTGAACAGCTACAAACCCAGCTGTGAAGGGTCTGTAGATGACAGTAACAAGAGTAGTGGACATAGGAGGATTGAAATTTCTGTCTGGGGATTGAAATGATGGAATACTACAGGTCAGGGTCAAACAGCATCATTTCTAAGGCTGACTAGGAAATAGCTTTCCCATCCCTGGAGAATTTTTGAGATTTCAAAAATCTTTCCCCTCCCAAATTGGCATGGAAAATGGAAATCTCAGATTTTCATAAATGAAAAATCCCCCTCCCCCCTCAAAACAACAACCAGATTGGTTCTGGTTTTGATTTGATATCTTTTATTCGTTTACTATAATAAACTTAATTTTTAAAATGAAACTTCATTTGGACCTAAAAAAACCTGAAGTTCTGTTTTGAAAATGTTAGACTGGGAGTCACTGACAACTCTTGAGGAGGGGGCAAATAAAATGGGAAGTTCATTGAAATCAAGTGTTTCCTGTGGTCTGTTGACAAATTGGCATTTTCAGGTGAGAAAATATTTTATGAATAAATTCCCACCCATCTCCAATCCATAGTATATGTGTGGGCTCCAAGGTTAGAAAATCAGGGAGTGGTGCAGCTCAGGAATGGGGTGTATTGGCAGAGCTGGGTAGTTTTCTAGAGTCTGAAAAGGAGGAGAGGTTGCATATCAGAAATAATGCATTCTGGCACAGCTGTATGTGGTGCCAGGGATTACGTATCAGGCGATATTGCAGTTTGGGATTATAATCCTTAGCTCTGTGTGTCTGTGGTGAAGGAAGCTTGCACAGCTCATGCATGCACTGTGCCCAGCAAAAATCAAGGCCAGCTCTGCCTACTGAACACTAAATTCATAGTATTTTTTTTTTTTTCAGAAGGTAAGATGAGCAAAATTAACAACAGTTTCAACCAGATGGGACTAGAGAAGGGCAGCTGCAGGTATACACTACATTACACACTATTGGCAACTGTCAGTGGAAGCCAATGGGTAGACTTGGGGAAATGCTAAAAGCATTTGAGTATTGGGCAGCAGCAGTCAAACAGTGAGGTGTTGCCCCTATGAGAGAGGTAAACACATTCCTGTGAGGTCATGATTTGTTTTCCCTTTCAGATTGAAATGCTGTGTAAAGAAGATTGTGACACAGGCCTGTAGAAAAAAAACCATAGCAAAGGCACGAGTAAACAAGATTACTAGGCCAAAATGGGGCCACTAAGCATATTATCCACACTGCAGGGAATGTGCAGCTGAGGCCAGCTTGGAAGAACTGCCCATGCAGACCAAATGCAGGCCGAATACACTGGGGCGTGGAGAGCTCAGGAGAAAAACGGCTCTTTGGGGGTCATTAGTGCTGCAGTTCTCTTGTGTCTGAGTCTCACCATAGCTTGTAAGTGGCCTTTTTTGTTTGTTCTTAAAGCTCCGGCAACTCTTCAAATCCTGTTATGAGAGACTCCCAGCTTTGGATGCTCCCAAACAAACAAAAATGTTCTAGTTCTTAGACCTGCTTGAAAACACAAATCCTAATGGTTTGAAGCCAGAGGCCACAAAAAGAGAAGCCTAAACTTATTATTTTTATGAAATATCATGGCATGTAAGTCAACTTCCTGGGTGTCTGTTTTGGGGCAAGTGGGTGAGGCAGGGAGACAGACTGGCTCATGAATCTTTGTTTTTTTCAAGTGCTTGATGTTGTCCATGCTGTTTGTGGGCCCAGTTCTGCCACCTTTACTCAGACCAAGTAGTTATTTGCAGAGGAAGGGATGAGAGTGGCAGAATTAAGCTAAGTACTGGTTGCTAGCAGAAGACAGACCCTTGTCCACACACCCCAGCCCAGCTGCATAGACTCTGTAGAGCACAAACTGCTGTGAAGGTGCTCGTCTTCTGTCACTGAGTGTTGATGGGTAGCTAGAAGCAGCAAGCCATCCGTGGGTCTGTCTGGGTGCACAAGCATGGTGAGGAGTTGCACTCCTCAAGCACTGTGCAGGAGGAATCCCAATTTGGCATAACTGGGTGCAAGGGTGGTGGGTTTTGGTGTTACGCTCTTACTCCTAAAAGAGAGGACCAAGTCTGCCACCCTCACTTGGACTGACTAGCACTTGTTGGTGACTAGTCAGGTTAAAATCACTCACCCTACTCCATCCCCAGTCCTCTGTTGCCAGTCAGCTCTGGGGGGTCCACACATGGAAGCGAAGGAGACAGACTTGACCCTCCTCTTTTCAGTGGGTTGTTCCTGAGGATGAGGAACTCAACATCAGTGCCTCACTCACTATTCATGTGGTCTCTAGTTTAATGTTTACTAGCTCCAGATGTAAGGTGACTAGTAATGGCTGGTTTAGGTATGGTGCAGGTTAACTACAAATGGGTTTTGCATTCAGCAACCCATGTGAGTGCTTTGCACCAAAGGACTGGCAGATCCTGGACCTACACCTAGCCAAGCTTGTGAGGGAAAGGTAAATCCAAAGTGCTGGGATCCTTCTCTGAGGTAAAAGCTGCTGAAATGGCTTTTCTAGCATACATTCTCCCTGCCAGTGGCTGTGGAAAAGAGGCATTTTTGAGGCTTCCTTAAGTCATCTGAGCTCTGACATATTGTTTGTAGCCAGTGTAACTCAGAGCAGCTTTTCAATGTATAAATAGTTTAGGTTTAAAAAAATAACAAAAAAAAAAAAACCTGGGAGGGGGTAGGAAACTTAATGATTGCACTGGGAAATGAACTTCTGCACCAGAATCTGTGTATGATGTGTGGTACCTTCCTGCGGTAAGCATGATCTTTCTTTAGCTCCCTCCATTAAAATCTGTATATGCTCCAGCAGTTAGTAAAGCATGAATTGCTACTTCCCATGTTGCTTTTTAAAGGACATCTGGATTGCTGTTTTTGTACTTTATCTCTGGAATAGCTCAGCAGCCTGAGACATGGTTTCAGAAATTTTCCTTGTCTGTGTAACATACCACCTACTTCTGTTTTCAATTTCACTGGTTTAATTCAAGAGCAATTCCAGTGTGGCCAATAGGCAACTGGAATAAGGGGGAGAAGAATTAGACTGACACCCTTTGTGGGCTGGAGAAGTAGCAGTCACAAGAGATCTGTTTATCTGTAGCAAAGAACCATTTACAGATAGGCATCATTTTCGAGTAGTGCAGAGGCTATGGACCCATAGAAAGGATGTCCCATAAATAGGATTATTTTAAACAGGAGAATACACTGGGAAAATAAGATGTGAAATGACACTCCAGACAGAAGTGGCTTCTAAAACCTAAAAAGATGGTGTGATGGGGCAACTGCCCCACACTGGCAAATAAGGGGTCAAAAAGATCTCTGGGGGTGGCAGCCAATCAAAGGAGGCCTCTGGGGAGCCAATCAAAGCACACTCACCCTGTATAAGAGGGAGCTGTCTGGCACCATTAATTAGTTCTTCTTTCTGGCTCCTCCAAGCCTCAGAGCTAGGACCCTGGACAGCTCAGAGGCTGGCTGGAGCAAAGCCAAGATCCTAAATTAGGGATTAAAAAGGTACTGGGGGCTGTGGGGAAGTCCTAGGGAGAATGTTTGTTGGTGTGGGGGTTGAGATGGTGCAGGGGCTGTATATAGGGTACCAGGGCTGGGTCCCTGGGGTATTGGGTGGGCCTGGGTCCATCCCCACCTCCCTTAGATCCACAGGACCATGGCAGTGATAGACTGCAGCAACCACTGAAGTAAGTAGCAAGCCAGGATTGTCCATCTCCTGGAAAGAGGGAAGACACTGACAGTGGCTTGGCCGGGGCTGAGGCCAGCAGAAGATGTGGGGTAGGGGACTGGGATGGTGCTGAGAAGGCCACCCCAATGACATTGAGGTAACAGAGCACAGGCCATGGACAGGGTTGTCCACTTGAGCTGTTCCCCTATAACATTGCCAGTAGGGTCCCATCCAGCAGGGAGTATGCCACCCAGTCACAGATGGGAATGGTATTGAAACATGGCCAGATAAAGGTACTTGCTTTTGTCACTATAGTATAGTCTCAAACCACAGTTAGCACTGGCTGGTGCTACTTGGCAACTCCAGTATTTTCATCAGAGACCAACTGCTGAAGAGCCACAGATATTGAACAGCCTTTCTAACCATTGGTTTGGCATTCTCCCATTAATACAATATACATTTCCAAGAGGAGAATGGAAGTAGGGAACGAAAGTTGCAAGTTTGTTTTGTCAGCTATGTGTGGAGGACTTAATTATCCAGGGTTATCATCATGAGGCATTTCATGAATACTAACAGCCAGATGAGCTCTTCACTCAGATGAGCAAATATGGACTTCATCAGCTGTGTGCACACTCACCAATATGAGGAAGGGCTCCACTGTCTAGTGTTCATTTAAAATGAAGCAGAAGAATGTGTTGGGTTTATTAACAAGACACAGAAGGGAATGACTAGCAGGAAACAGGGCTGGATTAACATGGGGACTTTAGTGGCTGCAGTCCTGGTTTCCAGGGTAAGGGGAGAGGATTAGTCATCTAATGCTGACTCTGAGGGTGCTGTTGGGTGCAGCTGAACTGTCCATCCTGCTGCTAGCCATGGCCGATTGCTTGCTGCCACACCTCCCTCAATTGTGCCACCAGCAGCTGACCCACAGTATTCTTGAGGAGGAGGGAGTCAGCCATTCTGGCCCCCTAGTCTTGCCCCTGTCTCCTACCCTGACTGACTGTTGCCCTGGCCTGGCTCCCATACTGGACCAGCCTAACACAGCTCTGAGCACTTCCACTGGGGAAAGAGTCCCCACCAATCTAGGCCCTGCATGCTATGGATTGGGCCACTGGCCTGTCCCATCACCTCTCCTCCTTTCCTCTTCACTGAATCCCCACACCATGTTTCAGACCAGCAGCCCAGGGACAGGGTGAGAGCAATGCAGCCTGTGGTCTCTGGCACAAGCAGGCACTCTGCACTGGGCCCCAGCACTAGCACCAGCACTCCCCACATTTGACGTTGCTCCAACGCCCTCCCAATGCTGGCCCAGGCCCCAGTGCACAGGTGGTGGGTCTGCTGGGCACCAGGGCCTCATCCACACAGAAGGGGGCAGCCCAGGGTCCTTAATCTGGCCATGACTGGAAATGGGCTGAACTGATTAAGCTGAGGGGTGGGGGAAAAAACTCATGAAACACAACTGTACTTGGCTGTAAGTTCCATATTGGTCTACCTGCAGAGAACAAGATGCTTTGCTTGTGAACTAAACCTTATAGCTCCTGAAATGAATGTGGCAACTTCTAAGAGCTGAGTTTATTTTTACAAATGTGTTTGATATTTACCCTGTCTAGGATGTTTATCTCCTTTTCTTGTGCTGAACAATGCTTGTTGCTTGAGTACTGCCAAACCTAGGCAAGCAGCCCAAAAATATCTTGAAGAAAAGACACCACCAGTTCACTTTGGTCCTCCAGAGACCCCCTTATTTTCTTTTTGTGAATGTTCATGTGACTCAAATTGTGTAGAAAGTAAATAGTTGGGATCATGGAGTTGAATTAGGCTTTGCATTTTGTCTGACCCCCTTGAAATGGCTCTGAGGACTTAGGAGTCCTCCAATCAAAATGGAGATACTTTGTGACTTAAGGGACTGGCCATATGACCTTAATTCACTAGCCATGTTATAATTGTTCAAACCACAGTCACAAATGGTACATCATTCAGTCACTGTAGATGAAAATATAAACCATTCATCAAATGGTATGAGATACAACAAACTGGTCAAATCCAAACATTTTAATTATGATTTGATAGAAAAATCAGGATAAATTTCTTGATTGCTTGCTGGAACAAATTCTCTCCTCTGTTTATAGTTACTTTTTTAACTTTCCATTATCTACTATTCCAGGAGATTCAAATAACTGATGCTATCAAAGCTTTTCATTGCAGTTTAAAAACATTGCTGTGTATCAGTAATTCCTTGTGGGACAGGTACTAGAGCTGTAACAGTCCTCAATGTTATGTTCTCCATTTCATACAGTTCACACCTGAGCCTTCTTGGCAATGTCTGACTACAAGTGGAGAGTTCCCAGGTTGAGTGCCAGTCCTGTGGGAACTGCTGTGTTGTAGTGTTTTTCTCTGTACTCTTACTGCTATTTCATCAGCACACGAAAAGCCAATTTTGATAGGAAGCAAGGAGGATAATTTAAATACAGAACAACAAGCAAATATGTCTAGAGGAGCAGATTTTCTGACTCTAGCTTCCATTAGTATGCAGGTGCAATCTGATGCCCACTGCTTAGTGTTCATTGGATCTCCATAAAAACAGAGTTCAAAAGTCAGGCCCTCACAAGTAGTGGGATGAGTCCTGCAGTTCAGTCAAGCAAAAATTTCACCATTTTTAAGGGAGGGTTGTTGAATAAATATTTCAGGATTTGACTACCTGCTGGAGAAATCAGCAACAATTAAGTGATTTTTAGCAGTCCTGCTTTCTTGTGTGGTTAACACAAAAACAAAGAAAAAAAAAACCCCTCTTTATTCACACACCAAAAAGCAGTTTGGACTACCTTAGCAGATTTTACTTGTCCACATTATTTCTGTTCCTCATAATCTGATAACTGGTGGTGCCAAATCCAAACTAATAAAAGGCATTGGGGAAAAAGAGAGGGTGCATCATGGTTAATGACTTTTTAAAGCTAAAGCAACCTAACCACAAACAGACCCAAAGAGCAAGTCATTTGTTACAGCTTTCCAAACCTGTCTGAATGAATCTCTGGTGAGAATGAATATCTTCTCACACTGAGCCCAGTTCTTACCTCTGTTTCATTGACGTCCATCCTGAGTAACTCCAGAGAAATCCATATAGCTTTGCAGAAGGTATATCATGACAAATGAAAATGAATTTGGCTCTCATGGGCTATGTCTACACTTCTCAGATTTACTACATTCAAACTTTAGTTCATATTAACAACTTGGACTAAGTCAAATTACAGTTAATTTGACTTAACCCACTTTGTTTACTGGAAGTAGCTGCCCTTAGTTTGAATTAACAAAGTGGGCTTAAATGTCCACATTGTGCCAAGTTCAAACTAAGGGCTTAGTTCAACCTAAAGGGAAGGTTTTACTAGTCTGAACTAAGCTTTCATTAGATTGAATTAAGGAATTAATTCCTTAATTTGAACTAATGAAAGCCTAGTGTAGACAGGGACTAAGTTAATTTGTATTAAGCCTAGTTAATGCAAACTAACTTGCAAGCGTAGACATAGTCATGGAGACTCCCATGTAGATCCAGATGTCAGGCATGGGAACTGGTCACCTTTGTCTTGCTTCATCTGCAAAATGCAGAGCTCATTTTCTAAAATCGCTTCTCTTCCATTTGTTGTATGGTCTGTTGATTACTCTTTTGGTTACAGCGCCAGACAGGTATAGGGAAGATGCCAGTGCAAATTTCTTCAGGATCCTCTTTATTCTTGTGAGGTGCAGGATAGGGCATGTTTCCCAGATGTGACAGGGAGTTAAAAGCAACAGCCCCTCTCTCCATATATGAAGACCATGGGCTAAAAGGCTGAGAAATGTGTGGTGGGAGAGGAGAAGAAATGTGTCGTTGGCGCAATCCCTATACAGAGCTATTCTGTATAGGCCACTTCAGTTAAGCTGAAGTACTATTTGTAGCCCTAATGGGCTTGTCTTTACTGATGGTAGCAAATTTGCCACTGTCCATTTGAATTTCCTGATAGTCTGTGAAGACCCAGTCAGGAAGCCGATCCTAGAAATCCACCCCAGGAACAAGGTAATGCTGAGTTGAAGGGAGGCCCCCTCCCTTTGACTCAGCACAGTGGCTGTCCCAGGAGTAGGGAAGTTGAACAAAATATACAACTTATTTTTTTAAGTAATTTACACATCTCCATGCAACTGCTGCTGGAAAAGACAGGCATTGTAGACCTCCCTAATGCATACATTCCTCTGGCCAAGGGATTGAGTACTCAGAGGATCTACATAGTCAGCTCAGTAAATTGCTGGATAAGATTGACTGAACTGGCACTAAATGGAGAGATTAAAACTGTCTACAAACATGTAAAGTACATAAACACTTGGCAGAAAGAGGGATTATTCAGGGCTGCACAGCAGAGTATATGAATGAGGTATAACTTCCTTTTTATAAAAAGGAAAACTTGGGCCCGGTAGAAAGAACCAGTTTGGAGTGATGTGGTGGTTTTCACTGTGAAAGTTTACCCATCACTCCCCCAGTTTCACTGTTACTTTCATTTTAAAAGTAGACAAGTCTAAGTATCTTAGATAGGAGAAAACTCTAGACTAGTACTGCAGGAATTGAACTACAGTTGGAGATCTGATCTCCTCTGTCTGTTACTTGTGTGATTCTAATAGCCAGGAAAGGTCCAAACATATCCCTTTTGAAAAATGCAAAGCACACTGTCCCAAACAGCAGTAGGCTGAAGCCCTGTCCCTGCACTAAGTCAGAAGCATTTTTCAATCAACTGAAATCCAAGCCTATTTATGTACTTCCATGGTCCTCACCAATTTAGTACCTAAGTCCATGTAGGATGAGTTGAGGGGAGGAGAAGGAATCTCCCACTGGAATGCTGACAAACCCCAACTGTGCTCCTCTTACAAACACTTGGACAAGACTGCAGCTAAATGAAGCACTGGGGCCCTTACTGTAATTAGAGCTGGGTGTGAAATAGGTGTTTTCCATCCTGAAATGTTAAATATTTTGAAAACTATTTTTTTGTTCAACACTGGGACAAAACTATGACCTTACCAAATTTTTGAGAGCATGCATGCACAGAATAACCTGTTGCCGGGTGGTTAGCTCACTCAATTGGGTTATGAACAATCCAGCATCAAGACACTTGACCCATTCCAAGGTGAGCCCTATTGCAATTGGCTGCTCTAGAGAGGGTCTCTGTCTCTTGTTTTGACCAGAAATTCCATCCTGGAGTTTTCCTTTATCTGAATCTGTACAATCTCACAACAAAGTTTTGACAAACCAACACTTCCAAAAAAACAGTTAGTAAATTTGCCACCATCTCTGTTTGTGATAGTAAAGAAACAGATTCTGGTTTTCATTAGATTTGTGTGCAAGCAGAACTTGATATGAACTTGAACAGTGTGAGCTGCTTAATTTTGTATTCATTGTTCTACTGAAGCTTGTCATAGGGTGGAAGGGACCTTATGAGGTCACATTGTCCAACCCCCTGCTAAATCATCCCAGCCAGGGTTTTGTCTAACTGGGCCTTAAATGTTTTCAAAGATGGAGATTCCACCACCTTCCTAGGTAACCCTTTCCAATGCTTCACCACCCTCCTAGTGAGGTTTTTTCCTAATGTCCAACCTGAACCTCCCCAGATGCAACTTGAAACCATTGCTCCTTGTTCTGTCCTCTGTTACTACTGAGAACAGCCTAGCTCTCTCTTCTTTGGAGCACCTATTTAAGTAGTTGAAGGTTGCTATCAAATCCCCCCCCCAAGTCTTCTCTTCTGCTGACTAAATAAACCTAGTTCCTTCAGTCTCTTCTAAAGTCATGTGCCCCAACTCCCTAATTTTCATTATCCTCTGCTGGACTCTTTCTAATTTGTCCACATCCATTCTGTAGTGCAGAACCCAAAACTGGCCTCACCAGTGCCAAAGAGAGGTGAATAATCACATTCCTCGATCTGCTGCCAGCACTCCTACTGATGCAGCCAAATATGCCATTGGCCTTTTTGGCAACAAGAGCACATTGACTCACATCCAGCTTCACATGCACCATAACCCCCAGGTCCTCTTCTACAGAGCTGCTTCTTAGCCGATAGGTCCCCAGCCTGTAGCAGTAGATGGGATTTTTCTGTCCTAAGTGCAGGACATTGGACTTGTCCTTGTTGAACCTCATGACATTTCATTTGGCTCACTGCTCCAATTTGTCTAGATCTCCCTGAATCCTATCCCTGTCCCCCAGCTTGTTTACCATTCCCCCCCCAGCTTAGTGTCATCTGCAAATTTACTGAGCATACAATATATCCCATCATCTAGATCATTAATGAACATGTTGAACAGAACTGGTCCCAGGACCAACCCCTGGGGCTCTCCACTAGTTACTGGTTGCCAACTAGACATTGAGCCATTGATTCCTACCCACTGAGCCTGATCTAGCCAGCTTTCTATCCCCCTCTGGTTCATTCATCCAAACCCTACTTCCTTAGCTTGCTGACAAGAATGCTCTGGGAAACTGTATCAAAAGCTTTGCCAAAGTCAAAGTATACCACATCAAAGGCTATTCCTGAATTCACATATCCAGTCATATCATCATAGATGGCAATCAGGTTGGTCAAGCACAGTTTGCCCTTGGTGAATCCATGCTGACTGTTCCTGATCATTCTCCTTTCCTCCAAGAGTTTCAGAATGGATTCAGAATTATATTGATAGGATGGAATGAGCTCCTGATGGTTTTGTTTTTTATTTGGAAAAACAATGCTGTTTGTTTTTTTTTGTGGTCTGTTGGTTCATACAGCTGTCTTGTGGCTTGGAGGGTGCAAGTTCAAACCCTGTGGGAGTGTTGTTGCACATTCTCTAACATATCTATTTTAAGCTAGATTTCTCATCACATTGTCTAATTATCTTTGCCATTAAACAGACTGGGTCAGATCCTCTATTAGGATACATCTACCCTACAGCTTGAAGGTGTATTTTCCAGCTTGGGTTGCTAGCTGACATGGAGCTAGTACATTAAAAATCTGAGTGGCTGCAGCTGCTTGGGCAGAAAATCCATAATGTCATGACCCTACTGATGTTTTTGACATGCTAGCAGAACTAGTGATTACACCTCCCAGTTTCAGGTCTAATGATGTTATGTATTAGAGCTCTCTGCTGCATTCTATGGATTAATGCACTGGTTTACAGGAGCTGAGTCTGGCCCATTATTACTCAAAGAACAAGACCCCCCCCCCCCAAATAAAGCTATCAGGAAGAAATGTAGGATTTGATCCCTTAACACCTAGCTTGGAAATAAGGTCTGGAACTTAGTTAGGATATCAAGGCTAACTGCTCCCATACAGAAAAGGACATTTTCAAAAAGACTCTTCTGGACCTTCACATGTGTAATGAGCACCTACTACCAATTTGCTTGCATAGATGTCTCATTGCTCTGGTATAGGTATTTGCTTACACACTCTGAAAACTCTAATCTCCTAGTGCATGGGCTTTTAGTAGCACCACCTGAGCCTGTGTGATCATTTGAGTATTGAATGGGGTTCATGCAGATGTCAGATGCAAATATCTGAGTATGCTACTCCAAGTATGGATCCATGCAAAAGTGGCAGATGGGCCTCTGTAGACTTAAACCCTAGAATGAATTATAGTAATACTATTTCAGGAAAAAAGTGCTGGCCAGTAAATTAATCCCTAAATTCAGGTGCTAAGACCAATACAGCTTTATCTTTTTGACACAAGATGGGCAGATTTTTGTGCATGTATGTGTTGCCTAGAGTATATCATCCATTATGTTACCCAGGCCTTTTTTCACAATCTCAGCTGAAAAAGCCACAAAATCCACTCTGATCCAACTGTGCTTGGGGCTGCCCTTTTACTAATGAAGCCATTTTCTAAAGTATGGATTAGAAATTGGGCCAGTTGTCCACTAAGATTCAGGCACAGATTTTATCTGATGAGCTGCATCACAGCTGATCAGACATAGGACAGATGCTGTACTATGTTTTAGGGATTAAAGTTGATTCAAGACAAAAATATTTTTAGAGACATAAATTAGTGAAAGAGGACCAGTGCCACTGATCCTATAGGCAGGCCCAGGTGCATGTATGAAAAACAAAAAGGAAGGGGTTTTCATGTCAGATTAGGATCTACAGAATGCTCAGACTTGAGGGTAGGACTAGGTTTCTTTCCAGCAGTATCCTTGCCCTCCTCTATGCTGCAGGGATTTCACCAGAAATTGAAGGGAAGTAAGTTACTTGCATACCTCCCTTCAACTGCCTAATGCCTACTTACCCATGGTGTCTTCAACAAGCTGAGTTGACAGGAAATGGCCTTCCATTGACTCCACTACTCCAGTTGCAGGCCTGGAGTTACTTGATCAATTGAGTGGGTCTTCATGGAAGTTTGATCTGCTAGCAGTTAATTTGTTGCTCAGTGAAGCACTGCCTCTTGTGGTGTTCATGTCACAGCTGACTGAGAGCTTGGAACTGTCCACCATGCTTTTGAATAGATTTTTTTTTTTTTTGTAAGAACTGTAACAAGTCTGTATCAAAGTGCAAACAAATTCATTGTGGGCAAAAATAGTCTCATGGCTATATGGCATCACAATCAAGGCTCAGTCAGCCTCATCAAAAATCATTAGCTTCAGTGCAAACATAAGTTTATCTGGCACAACACAACATACA
The DNA here is from genome assembly GCA_007922195.1 of Podocnemis expansa. Classification (NCBI taxonomy): domain Eukaryota; kingdom Metazoa; phylum Chordata; order Testudines; family Podocnemididae; genus Podocnemis; species Podocnemis expansa. The sequence goes on from ML682088.1 coordinate 2,653,087, forward strand.
GTAGGACTTCAGCATTGTGAACACCAGAGAGATGAATTAATGCATCAACCACACACACTCCATTTGGAACTGGAAATAGGCAATCAGACAGCATGTTATATATAAATCTCTTCAATACAGTATTGTGTTAAATGTAAGATGCTAAAATACAAAGGAAAGTGGTTTTTTAAAAAAAATACTGACAAAGTGAGAACTTTCTGTGCTTTAACCTTTAAGATGGTTAAAAACAGCATTTTTATTCTGCATTGTAGTTTCTAGGTTGTATTAATTCAGTGTTCAGTTGTAAATTTCTGAAAGATCAACCTTATGTTTTTTAGAGTTACAAAAGACTTCCATTCCTAAGTTGCTTAACTGAGGGTCTACTGTATTGCATAAGGAAGTCACATTTTAAGACAATATGAAGAGGAAAAATAAACATGACACAGTGCTCTTATGTTCTTAAGGTAAGATCCCGATCTTGCTCCTTTCAAAGGGGAAGAGAAAGTAATTCCCACTCTCACGTCAGGCTTGGAGGCCTGAATCAAGAAGGAAAATCAAAGTTGTAGCTGCTTTGGAAGATACTTCCTCTTCAGCCTTTGCGACACTTTACTAAACTTGTGATCAACAAAATTGATTTTAATCAAGATGGTGGATGGGATGGAGGTGACTACCATCATGGTTTTCAAACTCTAACACAGCTATTCCTTTACCACTTTTTTTCCCTACAGTTATAACCCTTCTTCAGATATTTGTTTCTTAATTTGCATCCCCACTATTTTTCTACAGAAGAATTTGTCCTTGGCCCCTGTGATGGGGATAGGGTGGGGTGGATAATTGAACAAATACCAATTTCAGTCCTAAATAAGATTTCTTATCTATTTGGACTGTATTATTGGTTGGGGCCACAATTATGCATAAACTTCAGACTAGAAGATTTTAGAGGGATGGAAATCCCCGCTCCCTCTAGAGAAGAAGCAGAAAAGCCTGCTCTAGCCAGATTCATTTACATTTAATATAATATTGCTTACCCATAATTCCACCTACTCAGTTTTGTTGCTTTGAGTACAGTGCATATGTTTGGAATGTATAAACAATAAGTCTTTCTCTGCTTCCTGAGAGGGCATAGGCATTGTGTAGCATATGCCTTACACTGAGTCACTCTGTGAAGGATTTGCCCTGGGTTGTGTAGGTCAGTCTGACTGGCTAATATACTTCAGTTTGGTAACAGAGCTCAGGAGAAAGGAAAGAGTGCTGTCCAAAAAACTAGAAACTCTAGCATGAGGAGTAGGGAATCTTCTTCCTGTAGGTTCCTAGCCTAGGTATTAGACTGCCTGTGTGTCAGGAATCTGGACTGGACTAGTGGGTTTCTAACCCTCCTTAGAGATGTAAGCTTGAAAATATGACCAGAGTGCATCCTAAAGGCTCAAATGTCAGACAACCTCAGTATCACCACCCCCCCAAGTTGATTATTTTTAAGATAATGTCATGATTTTTTGGTTGCTTGGGGTTGACAAGACAATGGACTCTAGGAACAATCAGATCTGAGGAGTTGGGAGGGCATATACAGATGGAAAAAATATTTTTTCTGAAAGGCTGCCCTGTAACATTATTTTCTCTTTTAAAACCCAAACTCTAACACACAGAATAATAAATAAAAAAAAAAAAAAGGGGGGGGGGGAGCAATAAAGCCAGCCAGAGCTGGTCTTGAATTTACATTGATGGAAGTTGGTCTATGGCACTAGTCTAAGACATGGAAGACAAAGGTTCATTTCAGTCTTTGCTGCAAACTTCTCATATGACCTTCAACAAGTCACTTTGCCTCTCCATGCCTCAGTTTCTTATCTGGAAAATAGGAATAATACTTCCCTACATTGAAGTGATGTAGTGGATTAACACATCGCATACTGTAAAATGTTTTAATTTCTCTTTATAAGAGCCAGGTGTTATGAAATACCTTGTTAACGAAGCCAAGCTCCAAGAAGAGAGTGATCTGACAAGATGCAGTATGCAGGCCAGTGTGCCATCAGGCCTCAGTGCGTGCCATAGAACTCTTTGAGAAATTACTTGAGTTCTAGTTTGACTCATGAGTTTATTTTGAGACTATATGGTGGTGTGCCTCAAAATAATTCAAAGTATCCAGGCGTGTAATGACAGGGAAAAGGTTGGGAACCACTGGTGTAGGCTTTTATAAAAGCAGAGTGGGAGTACCACTTCTTTAGAAATAACAATCCAGGCATCTCTGGAATCATCCTATGGACATGTCCTAGAAAAGTACCAAAATGCAACATGTTTCAGGAGAAGAAACAATATCAAAGCTGAAAATTGTTGATCACACACAAGAGATTTTCCTGATCTAGCCAGAGGAAACACCAGATTAAAATTGGTCAAGGCTTACAATGGCCACTATTGTGATGTGTTCTGAGGAAAGAAAGCACACAGGCTGGCTGACAATGACTACATTCAACCACTTTTAATTGGAAGTAATCCTTTGCTAGACTCCTGCCTTCATTCAAATAACAAGCATTAGCAAGTGCAAGATCATAAAGGTTGCAATCTTCTCTACACTGAAAACCATCTTTAGTGATGAAGGGAAACAGATGTTCTCTCCTTTATGCACTAATCTTCTTGTGTGCTCTAGAAAATTAAGGTTTGTGTATTTGTTTCCCTTGTTTTTTCCTCTCAAGGGAGAAATGTCACAGGAAAATCACTTAAAACAACATAAAGTAAAATTGATTTGGCTATTTGTGGATTAGAAGCCACAGGCATGTTGCCCAATTTTCTGAAAATTAACAGCTTGTTTTAATAGCACTCCACAAGGCAGCCTCTTCATTTCCCTCCCTTCTCATACTGTTCCTGGTTACATATGGGACACACTGTGTCAAAGCAACTTCTCTTGGCTGCCAAATCATGTGCAAGATCTCTTGTGTTTTGGTGCCAAATATTCTTTGTCTTGGGGTGGTGGGAGAGATTCTTGTCTAATGATTGAGATTTATTCTTCCCCTTTTTTCTTTCCCATTATCTGATTTAGTTTCACTTGCATTTATAGACTATAATGAAGATTCCCATACTTCATCCTACTGAAGTCATGGGAATCTTTGCTGTGGAAGGAGTATGAGAAGAAGTCTTTTTGTCTAAGCTTATTGCTGATTTAAATGTTTGTTTTAGTAAAATTTTAATAAATTACCAGTAGTTTCTAGCATTTTTGGGGACTGCACCTCATCTGAATATGGCCATACAAGCCATGGATCTGATCAGTGTGTAGCATAAGAATTTCATATAATAGGCATTTTTGGTATGTAGGAATACTGTATCAAGATGTGCCAAAGCACCCCAGTTGCTGCACTAATGGGATGAAGGGCTGAAACCCTGCTACTAATAAAAGCTGTTGAAATACAAAAGGATGGAGCTATGGCTGATGATCTGAGGAAGAAGGCATTAAAGTATGGCAGGTCAGTCCAGGATCATACCTCCCCTGGAAACACACTCCTGGGTAAATCTGCTATTAGATACTCAGAGTGGATTAAAGGATTTATAAGGGGTACAATGGCACCCTGGTCCTAAGAGGTGACCACACACAAGATACAAGTGACCTGAAGGGAAAGGAGGCACTTAAGACAGCATAGACCACACACACAGGGTATGTGTACATTGGAGGCTCAGTTATGTCAACTTAACTAGGTCAACTTAAGGCTACATCCACACTGAAGGTCTCTGTAAAGTTGACTTAAGTCAACTTAATAAAAGCCTGTAGTGTAGATGACCCTATCTACAATCTGTGAAGTTGACATAATAAAGTCTAATTTAACACTTAAGTTGACTTCAAGGACTGGAGTTAAGTAGACTTAATAAAAGCACAATGTGAACACTGTTGTCCTTAAGTTGACTTAAAATTCTAGTGTAGACATACATACCCTCCTAGTGGAGAAAAAAAACTTTCCTAATATCTGGGGGGGTTAAAGTATAATTTGGCAGGTCCTAGAACCCTCCTAAATTTCTAGGTCCCCTTCACCCACCCAAGGTACTGCCCCCATCAGACTCCTCTTTCCTCATGTCCTGCTCAGCCTCCATTCCCTAAGCTCCCTGCTCCCAAATCCCCACTCTAGCCCTCCTAACCTCCCAGCTCACCCATCTTCACTCCATCCCCCCTCACCTCTCCAGCCCACCATCCCTACCCCCCAAATGTTGAGCCACCCAAGGGGAGGCTGGACCCTGCACCATGCTCGCTCACCTCCAGCAGCGTGTGGACTCCCGACAGCTGGGCTGGGGGCTGGGGAGAATTTACCTTACTCCCCCTCCAGGCTGTGCTCTGAGGCTTCTACCTCAAGTTCAGCGTGTGTGTGTGTGGGGGGGGGGTGTCTGGCCTGTCACAGCCGGGCAGGCACACCTCCCCTCTTCCTGGAGCAGTGCTGGCCCTGCCAGAACACATCAGCTTGATTTTGTATTTTTATGGGCCCCAGAACATTGGCCCCTAAAAAGGGTGGGCCCTGGAATGTCATTCTGGTTTATTCCTGTGTACTTTAACCCTTGCTAATATCCAGCCTACACCTTCCACACTGCCACTCGATCATTGTTCCTAGTTCTGTCACTTACTGTTACTGAGAACAGCCTAAGTCTGTCTTCTCTGGAACAGCCTTTCGGGAAGTCAAATGCTGCTCTCAAATCCCTCCTCACTCTTCTCTTTTGCAGACTAAACAAGCCCAGTTCCCTCAGCCTCTCCTCTTAAGTCATGTGCTCCAGTTCCCTAGTCATTTTTGTTGCCGTCCGCTATGCTGTCTCCAATTTGCCCACATGCTTTCTGAAGTGTGTGTGGGCAGGGGGCAATTACTGGATACAGTACTCTAAGTATGGCTTCCCCAGTGCCAGTTAGAAGGGAGTTTCCTCCGCTCTACTGGCAATGCTCCTACTAATGCTAAAGTTTCATTTGCTCATTTTAAACCATGTGTTCAGCTTCACTCTTCTGAGTGAAGCAGCTTCCCAGTCTGTGCTGTGGAGATCCTGTCTCCTGAGTAGAAGGAGGCATAGTGCCTAGAGAGATAAGGTAGCAGCGTGGAAGCTAATGACTCTGGCAGAGATTCTTCTTTCAGGTCATGAAAGATCTGCCCAGATCAGTTGCACTGCATTATGGGAGTGATGAGACCTTAAGGTTAGGTCTTCACTGCAAAAAGTTGTTTTCTTTATTCTTTGTTTGATAGATATTAGTTTTATTGCTGTAAAATCTTATGGAAACAAGGTTTTTGGCAGGCTTTATCACAATGCTGGTAGGCCAAGTCTAACACCATACCTTCCAGTTACAGCTGACCCATCTTTTTTATATACAGTAGTAACTATCCATGTCTTGTCTCCACTACAATTTTAAAGTGACAGACCAATATTGCTTTCTTCATGTAAAAACTGGAGTTTTTTTACAATGAAGACAAGATTTCAGTCTTTCTGGAGGAAATATCACCCCCCCACCCACAGCTGAATAGAAGGAGGAAAAGTTTGCAAGTGCATTTTCTGCTTCTTTGTACAGGTTACACCTGTGGTGTTTTGGGCTACCTAGGGTCATTAGGGTTGCCATAGTGATAAATGGGAGGGTTGTTTAGGTGCTAGGGAAACCTGTCTGTTGGGTCCTCTCTCAGTTCTCTTTCAATAAAGACTCCTTACACAGCTCTAAATATGCTGCCTCTCATTATTGGATTATAATTTTCCCTAAAACTCAACATCTGGCAACAGAGGATGGGATTTGTAATGGAGTGGGGTATCCTCAACAATTCTGGCAACTTTGGAAAAGCAGAATGCAACATAAGAAGCAAAACTTTATTTTACTGCTTGCATGGGGTTGGGTTGTAGCTGTGAAAGCTGATCTGTTTGTTTGCCTAGGGGCTAGCTGGCTATTCTGAAAGCTAATCTGCCTGCTGTTACATGAAGAGACAAATAACCACAAGAGGGCATCATGGCTTTACTTACTACAACCCTTGAAGCATTTGATCATTCGGCAGATTCATGGCAGACATATACAGCCCGACTTCAAAATTTTGTAATGTCAAATGACATAACTAATGAAGGTACCAGTTTTTCTAATGGTCATTGGAGTTAAGACTTATAATTTGCTATGCGATTTGCTTTATCTGGAGAAGCCAGAGCAGAAACCTTATGGGGACCTAGTGGAAGTTCTGGGAGCACATTTTTCCCTGAAGTCACTAGAAATTGCAGAGAGGTAGAGGTTCTACCAAAGGAACCAAGGTGAAGGTGGATCGGTTGTACAGTCTGTAGCAGCTCTGCGGAAGCTGGCAGCACACTGACTTCAAGAACATGTTAGAGGAAATGCCACATGACAGGCTGGTGTGCAGCCTGCACAGTGAATCAACACGGAAATGCCTATTGACTGAAGGTCAACTCACCTTGCAGAAGGCTGTGGAAATTGCAGTCTCCATGGAACACGTCACCCAAGACATGCAACAGATTGGGGTCAGCATATGTAAAGTATCCCTACAGCCTGCCCACAGTGCACCAGGGAGACAGGAATGTTACTGGTGTGGGAAGCAGGGTCACCTCACATCAGAGTGCCAGTTTAAGGAACTACTGTGTCAACAATGTGGTAAGAGAGGGCACATTGAATGTGCCTGCAGACAAAGGAAGGGTGAGCCAAACAAAAGAGGCAGACGTGAGAAAAATGTGCCATTGGTTTGGCAGCCTAAGAGGGAAATTCTGCATGCCGTAGAGCAGAATACTGGTGATCACAGTGACACCCAATCGGAAGATGAAGATTCTCTCCATGTTTTGTCTGTAACAGCTGGCCCACGTAAATTCTGGGTAACACCTGTGTTGGAAGGCAAACCTATACTCACGGAACTGGAGACTGGGACAGCAGTTTCATTAGTTTCTAACATTGGCTGTGTTCACACAGCACTCTTATTTCGAAACAACAGAGGTTGTTTCGAAATAAGAAGTGGCATGGCCACACGACGCACGGCCATTTCGAAAGAAGCAAACCGCTTGTTTCGAAATGGCCGTGCTGCTTTCGAAA